>PVLC010047271.1:0-11149 GCA_004027655.1 Graphiurus murinus
AAAAAAAAAAAAAAAAAAAAAAAAAAAGAATAAAAATAAGACTGGGGGTGCAGCCTGGAGGTAGAATGCCCCTGGGTTCAATCCCCAGTACCCCCCCCCACACACACACAAAAAAACTCTCTGGGGAAACAAAACTCAGTGAAGTAGAAGGCACTTGTACTAGATTCTACAGCCAAGTCAAAGCGGCAAAGGAAAATTTAGAAGACATAACACCATGAGGCTATTTAGTGATTTCCCCAGAAGAGATAAATACCCTGGGGAAGTTTATGAAATAAAATGAAACTTTTCAGGCCTGCCGTAATATCTTCTATAATAACACCACTGACTACATTTACATAAGATTTTATACCATCAAAGTGCTTTTATATATTATCCCCTTTGATCTTCATATCACTCTATGAAGAACAAAAATGATTAGCCCCATGTTAAGGATTAAAAAAAAAAAAAAAAAAAGGAGGGGCCGGGCATGGTGGCGCACGCTTGTAATCCCAGCATTCGGGAGGCTGAGAGTGGAGGATCCGGGTTCGCGGCCAGCCTCAGCTACCTAGTGAAGCACTCCGCAACTTGTGAGACTCGGTTTCAAAATAAAGAATAAAAAATAGGGCTGGGGGTATAGTTCGGAGGTAGAATGCCCCTGAGTTCAATCCCCAGTACTGCAAAAAAAAAGGAGGGGGGACTTAAAATGGCAATGTAATAGTGACAAGAAAATTGGATTTGGAAGCTGGGTGTGGCAGCACATGCTTATAATCCCAGTATTTGGGAGGCTGAGACAGGAGGATTGCAGGTTCACAGCCAGCCTGAGTCACTTAGTGAGGCCCTCTGCAATTTAGTGAGACCCTGTTTCAAAATAAAGAATAAAGAGTCAGGCATGATGGCACACACCTGTAATCCCAGTACTTGGGAGGCTGAGACAGGAGGATCGTGGGTTTGAGGACAGCTTTAGCAAGCAGTGAGACTCTCTTCAACCTAGAGAGACCCTGTTTCCAAATAAGAAATAAATAATTGGGCTGGGGATGTAGCTCCGAGGTATGCCCCTGGGTTCAATCCCCAGTACCACAAAAAAAAAAAGAAAAAAAAAAAGAAAACTGGATTTGACGTTACATGTCCTATTTTCCCCATATAATCTTGGTAAAATCATTTTGCCTTATCATAATTTCAGTTTTCTCATCTGTAAGATCAGGATGATGTTTTACTGAATGTTAATGAAAAAATCTGTATGATTTCAGTGTAAAACGCTAAACAGTACTGATTTGCCCAAAATCAGAAAGTTAAATAGGAGAGCCAGAACTAAATTCAGGGCCTTCTGATCTCTACAGTCTGGAGCTACTTCTACTATTCCACTCTACAGTAGAAAAGTAAGCTTTAATTAAGGCAGTTCCAGCCATAGGTCAACAGAAAAATTTAAACCAAAACATATGTTTATTCCTATTACCCTCTTTATTCTTTTGCATTTCTAGAAAGAGCACGAACTATATCTGAGGGGGAAACTGGAAATGCCGACTAATTATCTGTGTTAATTTTACCTTTTCCTATAATTTAGAAGAGTAAGACTTCTTTCAGATCAACAGCAGAAAGAGACAGAAGAAAGAGGGTACTAAGCCATGTTTCCACAACAAGATGAATAATACAAGGAAACTCTGGATCCAAATTGTAGATTGCATTTCTCAAGGACTCAACCATTCTGTCCCTACAGAAGGAAAATGGCAATGAATCTAAATGTCAACACATTCTTTAAGCCAGAACAAAAAATATTAGACCAAGAGGAACAAGAAAACACACCAAAGAAAGTAAATCTAGCAGTTATAGAAAGAAATGTGTATGCAAATACCACAGAAATGTGGTTATGCAATTCAAGTAATCTTTCTTAAACTAAGTTCTTAAACCAACAGTAGAGCCAAAAGATAAACTATAAATATCAATAAGTAACTAGAAAAGTCCATTTACCATTAACCTTTAACCTTAAAAGTCCTCTGTGTTTCAGATAGTTAGCTCCTCTACTGGTTACACATTCACAAGTTAACTATTGTTTGGAACACAGTCTCAAGTTCAAAGTGGGTTTTTTTTTTCCCTTTTCTTTCTTTTTTTTTTTTTTTTTTTTGGTACTGGGGATTGAACTCAGGAACTCAGGGGTGTTCTACCTCTGAGGTATACCCCAGCCCTATTTTATTTTTAATTTGAAACAGGGTCTCACTAGGTTGATGAGGGTCTATTTGCTGAGGCTGTCGGTGAACTGGAGATGCTCCTGTCTTAGCCTCCCAAGTACTGGGATTATACTAGTGCACCATCACACGTGGCTTCAATGTGATTTTGTTGTTCATGTTGCTGGAATCAAATGTCCCTGATGCCAGCGCTCACAGTGACCATAAAGCAAGGAGACAGAATTCTTTTGTTGTTCTGGGGTTTTTTTTGTTTGTTTGTTTTGCGGTACTGGGGATTGAACCAGGGGCATTCTACCTCCGAGCTACATCCCCAGCTCTATTTTTTATTCTTTATTTGAAACAGGGGCTTACTAAGTTGCAGAGAGCCTCACTAAGTAGCTGAGGCTGGCCAAGAACCCGGATCCTCTGATCTCAGGCTCCCAAGTACTGGGATTACAAGCGTTCGCCACCACGCCCCGCTCACTAGGGAGACAGAATTTGATGAAAGGAATCAGGTTTTATTCAAAGCTGGCCCTGAAGAAGACAGAAGGGCTTCTTTTCATCTCAAATCTCTTCTTAAGTGGAGCTCAGTGGGAAAAGGGCTTTTATAGAAGAAAAAGGGGGTACACAGACAATGGTCAGGAAATCTATGTGCTGAATGGGGTCTGTTACCCAGAAGTATGTCTTCTTTTCTCTTGGGAGGAGAGGGACAATGCAGTGTATCTGGACCCCCTGTAGTTAAGCAAATCCTAAGGAAGGGCTTCTCATTAACAAAAAGGATTAGGAGGGGACAGAAGGCAAAACGGAAGGGAGGAAAAAGGGGCAGTTTCAAGAGAGACCTTGTTATATTTGGTCAATGGAAGGCTGATGGGCTAGGCATGCAACCCGTGCCGGCATAGAAGAGCAATTCCACACTTCCTTAAGTACACAAAAAATATGAAAGCCTACTTATTATCACAGCTCCTGTAAGGAGGCCCAAGGGAAAAAAAAAAAAAAAAAAAAAAACTGCCCAACGACGCATTTCCTAAGCAGACTTAGGACGCCCACAGGGTTCAAGATCAAGCAATCAAGGCCACCTCACCTGTCCAATGGCAACCAATCAGACCTGAGCAGGGCTGGCCCGTAGGGCTGGGAAGCCAAGCCCCAGCCTCTTCTCACCTCCTGCCTCTGCCGTTGACTTACGAGTAACTAAGGAATCTCTCGTGTCATAGAGCTGTGTGACATCACCCGGTCCGCGGTCACAGGGCAGCCTGCCCGACCAGGCCCTACCTTGAGTCCCGATCCCCGATTGCTCACCCTGAGGCAGCTGGACCAGAAAACCTGAAAGAGCGATCAGCTGGGTGGGGCCAGAGTAACTACAAACCACCGAGGTTTCGCTTTCATTCGTCTCGGAAGGAAGGGGCGAGGGCCGTGTCCAAAATTCAAGCGGTAGGGAGTAGGCCCTGTGACCACACTTGGCTAAAGAGGAGGGGAAGGAAAGAAGGAAGGCTACGAAGAAGCCCTTCGCCAAATGCTTTGGCGCAGAATACCTGCAGCGGCGCCCCAAAGACCACGCAGACTCGCCCCCGCCGGGTAGAGATACGCATGCGCGGCACCAGTTTCCCTCCGCGCCCAGCTTTCCGGGGTCTCTACGTAGAGCGGGGCCCAATTCCCTTAAGGTGCAATCTGTCCGAAAACGGAAGCCATTCCCACTGCTGTTCAGACAATAATCACTAGTTCCCTTTCCATTTCTCACTCCCGGCCTGCCCATTCCTAGCTTCAAACATACCTTGTTAGCGCGTCTCCGAGAAGACGACAATCTCTTCTAACACCGGATGTGCTCTGACTCTCCTAAGGTTGGCTCCAGACTCTTTACCCAGTGCCCGCCCCCAAGGAAGCCCCGCCCCCGAGTCCCACTTGAGGTCAACTCTCATTGGCCATTGGCTGCCCTGCTGCCTTTCCACTGGCTGTATATGCATAAACAACGTCTGCTTATTTCAGTCATTAGCTAAAGTCCTTGTCAATCAAGACTGGCCACCAACCGGCACCATAGCAATAGGCCTCCGCCTTCTCCCCCCATAATATGCCGGGAAGGCCGTCCACCGCCCCCTCTAGTGGAGAAGTGAAGAGTACAGGCCCACTACAGGCCCACTCAAGACTGACAAGGAATGGATCCCTCAGGATGCCTGATGGGATGGCTCGCAAAATGCCGGGATTCTGATTTTAGATTTCTCAAGGACTATTAGAGGGGGAAAGAAATTCAGATAACACATAGAAAGAACTCCCTCACCACCGAGCAGGATGACCCATGCCTGTAATACCAGAGACTCAGGAGGCTGAGGCAAGAGGAAGGATAAATTCAAGGCAAGCCTTGGTAGTTTAGAGATCCTGTCTCAAAATAAAAAACAAAAAGAACTGGGGATGTAGCGCAGTGAAAAAGCACCCTTGAATTCAATCCTCAGTACTGAAAAGAGAAAACAAAAATCTCCAGCGAAAAAAGGCTTGGTTACCGGGCAGTTAATAATGTTACTCGAACCAGGTGTGGTGACACACGCTTGTAATCCCAGCATTTGGGAGGCTGAGACTGGAGGATCCGGGTTCGTGGTCAGCCTCAGTGAGGCACTCCGCAAGTTAGTGAGACCCTGTTTCAAAATAAAGAATAAAAAATAGGGCTGGGAGCCGGGCATGGTGGCGCACATTTGTAATCCCAGCATTTGGGAGGCTGAGACCTGAGGATCCGGATTCAAAAAATAAAGAATAGCCGGGCGTGGTGGCGCACGCTTGTAATCCCAGCATTTGGGAGGCTGAAACTGGAGGATCCAGGTTCACGGCCATCCTCAGCTACCTAGTAAGGCACTCCGCAACTTGGTGAGACCCTGTTTCAAAATAAAGAATAAAAAATAGGGCTGAGGGTATAGCTCGGAGGTAGAATGCCCCTGAGTTCAATCCCCAGTACTGCAAAATAAATAAATAAATAAATAAAGAATAAAAAATAGGGCTGGGGGTATAGCTCGGAGGTAGAATGCCACTGAGTTCAACCCCTAGTGCCGCAAAAAAAAAAAAAAAGGCCTGGGGATGTAGCTCAGAGGTAGAATGCCCCTGAGTTCAATCCCCAGTACCGCAAAGAAAAAAATAATAATAATAATAATATTACTCTTCTGATTGTGTGATTTTTGTAATTTTGTTAGTTTGTGTGTATGTGGGGGGGGGGGCATTGGGGATTGAACCCAGGGGCATTGTACCTCTGAGCCACACCCCAGACTGTTTTTTGTTTTTTTTTTAAATGTATTTATTTATTTATGGTACTTGGGATTTAACTCAGGGGCATTCTACCTCTGAGCTACATCCCCAGTCCTATTTTTTATTCTTTATCTTGAAACAGGTTCTCACTAAGTTGTGGAGAGCCTCACTAAGTAGCTGAGGCTGGCCACGAGCCGTGATCCTCCAATCTCAGCCTCCCAGGTACTGGGATTACAAGCATGCACCACCACGCCTGACTTCTGATTTTATTTCTTATTTGGAAACAGGGTCTCACTAAGTTGAGGAGGGCCTCGCTAATTGCGGAGGCTGGCTTCTAACTTGTGATCCTGTCTCAGCCTCTGTGGGCCACCACGCCTGGCTGGTTAGAATTTTAAAACCTGGAAACCCGTCATGGTGATGCAGACTTGTAATCTCAGTACTTGGGAGGCTGAGATAGGAGGATCACAGGCTGAGGACAGCCTTAGCAAGTAGTGAGACTCATCAACCTAGTGAGACTCTGTTTCCAAATAGGAAATAAAATCAGGCTGGGGTTGTAGCTCAAAGGTAGAATGCCTCTGGGTCCAATTCCCAGTACCACACACACAAAAAAAACCTGTAATAAATTTTCTCATTCTAGAAATGTGTGCATGGATGTCTTTACCTATACTAGCTTGTACCTAACAAAGATGTGTGATTACAATGCACCAACTAAAGGAAAGATAAAAAAAAAAAAAAAAAGATTTGTTAAAGTTACCCCCGGAGATTTTGGACCTACGTAATGCGGAGCCCATTTCTATTAACCTGGCAGAAACAGCTAAGATATTTGTAGATCAGCTTCAAGCCTTGGTCACTACCTGGCCCTCGTTTACATCCTTGCTGGGTGGAGTTATCGTAGCAACAGCAATAGTCATTCTAGGTTTATGCATTCTACCACTCGTTGCACGCCTTGTGATCAATGCCTATGTTAGTATATGAGCAGATTTACATGGAATAAAAATACAAGCACTGGCCGGGCGTGGTGGCGCACGCTTGTAATCCCAGCATTCGGGAGGCTGAGACCGGAGGATCCGGGTTCGCGGCCAGCCTCAGCTACCTAGTGAGGCACTCGGCAACTTAGTGAGACTCGGTTTCAAAATAAAGAATAAAAAAATAGGGCTGGGGGTGTAGCTTGGAGGTAGAATGCCCCTGAGTTCAATCCCCAGTACCGCAAAAAAATACAAGCACTGCCTCGCACAGGGCCTGGTAGTCAATGACGGGTTCGATTTTCTCAGGGCAAATCAACCTAAGACAGGGCTCGTTGAATGACTCATCGAGACCCCATGACGGGTAAGATTAAGCACCTGGTAGGAAACAACCTAAGACAGGCACAGTCCTTCGTGCATTTTAAAATAAAAGTGGGGGAGTTGTGGGAGCCCAGCTGGGCCCTTTCCCCCCTGGCAGTTGCTATCTGCATATATGAGCAATTATACTGACTCTTCTGCTATGGCTACATTGGCGTCTCGAAGTCTGGATATTGCCCCTAGGATTCATAGATGAAAGACCCTCCTACTTCTTAGAAAGTAAATATATGACCCTAAAGGAGTATGGTTTTATGACTCTAGAAAGTTTGCTTTACCAGGCTATGTTAAGAATGTGGGCTACACGTGTAAAACGAAGAAGTGGTGCTATTTGTGATCTGACAATGATTGATATGTCATAAATGTCTATATACTCAAGAAATGTATAAAAAATCCATGCTGAAAAAATAAATTTATTAATTAAAAATAAATAAATTTTCTCATTCTACATAAATATTGGCTTTAAGCCGGGAGTGGTGGCACAAGCTTGTAATCTTGGTACTTGGGAAGCTGAGACAGGAGGATGGTAGGTTTACCTTCAGCCTCAGCTACTTAGTGAGGTGCTCCACAACTTAGCGAAACCCTGTTTCAAAATAAAAGCCGGGCGTGGTGGCGCACGCTTGTAATCCCAGCATTCGGGAGGCTGAGACCGGAGGATCCGGGTTCGCGGCCAGCCTCAGCTACCTAGTGAGGCACTCTGCAACTTAGTGAGACTCTGTTTCAAAATAAAGAATAAAAAATGGGGCTGGGGGTGTAGCTCGGAGGTAGAATGCCCCTGAGTTCAATCCCTAGTACCGCAAAAAAATAAATAAATAAATAAAATAAAGAATACAAAATAGGGCTGGGATGTAGCTTGGAGGTAGAATGCCCCTGAGTTCAATCCCCAGTACCATAAATAAATAAATAAATAAATAAATAAATAAATAAATAAATAAATCCAGGCTGGGGGTGTAGCTTGGAGGTAGAATGCCCCGAGGTTCAATCTCCAATTCCGCAAAAAAAATAAGAAGAAAATATTGGCTTTGCTTCATGATTTTGTACCCTTTGTTACATAATTTTATTTACTCGATAAATATTGGCTATTACATAATTTTAGAGCTCTGCAACTGCATATGTTTCAGGCTTCATAGAGCATAGTTTCACCCCTGCTCCCATTTTACACAAGATATGTGTCAGGCAATCCTTTGGGATAGTCTCATTGTTGTCCTCCAAGGTCATTTCTGGGTGCTGTTGAGACTTGGTTCATAGTGTTGATTTTTTTTTTTTTTTTTCGGCACTGGGGATTGAACTCAGGGGCATTCTACCTCCGAGCTACACCCCCAGCCCTATTTTTTATTCTTTATTTTGAAACCAAGTCTCACTAAGTTGCGGAGTGCCTCACTAGGTAGCTGAGGCTGGCCGCGAACCCGGATCCTCCGGTCTCAGCCTCCCGAATGCTGGGATTACAAGCGTGCGCCACCACGCCCGGCTCATAGTGTTGATTTTTAAAATTCACATAAAGCCAGACATGGTGGCACACTTGTAATCCCAGTACTTGGGAGGCTGAGACAGGAGGATCACAGGTTTGAGGCCAGCCTCAGCAACTTAGGCTCTCCACAACTTAGACCCTATTTTGTTGTTGTTGTTGTTGTTGTTTCAGTACTAGAGATTGAACCCAAGGGCATTCTACCTCCTACACCCCCAGCCCTATTTCTTTTATTCTTTATTTTGAAACATGGTCTCACTAAGTTGTGGAAGGCCTCACTAAGTAGCTGAGGCTGGCAGTGAACCTGCAATCCTCCTGTCTCAGCCTCCCAAGTACTGGGATTACAAGCATGTGCCACCATGCTCAGCCTAGATCCTGTTTTGAAATAAAGAAAAAAATGAGGCTGGGGGTACAGTTCAGAAGTAGAATGCCCCTGGGTTCCATTCCCAGTACCACAAAAATAAAATAAAAAGTATAAAATAGGCTGGGAGTGTAGCTCAGAAGTAGAATGCCCCTGGGTTCCATCCCCAGTGACACACACACACACACACACACACACACACACACACACACACGAATAAAAAATAGGGCTAAGCCGGGCGTGGTGGCGCACGCTTGTAATCCCAGCATTCGGGAGGCTGAGACAGGAGGATCTGGGTTCGCGGCCAGCCTCAGCTACCTAGTGAGGAACTCCGCAACTTAGAGAGACTCGGTTTCAAAATAAAGAATAAAAAATAGGGCTGGAGGTGTAGCTCGGAGGTAGAATGCCCCTGAGTTCAATCCCCAGCACCGCAAAAATAAAAAATAAAAAATAAAAAAAAAATAGGGCTAGGAGCTGGGTGTGGTGGTGTGAGACCCTGTTTCAAAATAAAAATTACAAAATAAGACTGGGGGTGTAGCTCGGAGGTAGAATGCCCCTGGATTCAATCCCCAGTACCTCGGGGGGAAAAAAAATAGGGCTGGGGATGTAGCAAGTCCCTGGGTTCATATCCCAGTAACACAAATACATACATACATACATAAAAGTGACTTGAGGGGGTGTTACTTAGAGATAGAAAGGCCCAGGTTCAATCTCCAGTATCACACACACTCACTATTATTATCTAATAGGTAACTAAGTCTAATTGATTCTATCTTAGGTATGTGTCTTTCCTCAAGTTCTGTTCATCTTCTTGCCCAGATTGGTTCAGGCTTCTCCATATCATTTCTGTGTACCTCTCTAGATTCTCAAATGCATGCTCTTAAAGGTATATTTCCAAAGTGTATACTTGAAACTGTCCAGTACACAGAACTATGTACAGAATAAAGAACAAACTCTGCCAGTTATGGTGGCACATGCCTGTAATCCTAGTACTTGGGAGGCTGAGACAGGAGGATCACAGGTTCGAAGCCCGCCTCAGCAATTTAGCAAGGCCCTTTACAACTTAACAAGACCATTTTCAAATAAAAAGTAAAATAACTAGCTAGGCATGGTGGTGTATGCTTGTAATCCAAGTACTTGGAAGGCTGAGACAGAAGGATCGCAGGTTTGAGGCCAGCCTCAGCTACTTAGTGAGGCCCTCCACAACTTAGACTCTATTTCAAAATAAAGAATAAAAAATAAGGCTGGTAGTTTAGCTTGGAGGTAGAATGCCCCTGGGTTCAATCCCCAGTACACACACAAAAATATGTGTGGTACATACACACAAAAAAATCTGACCATTTCTCTCCACCCATACAACTACTGCCTTGGTCTAAACCACCATCATCTCTCACCTTGATTACTGTAATAGCCTACTAACTGGTCTTCCTGACAATACCCCTTTTTTTATGATACTGGGGATTGAACCCAGGGGTATTCTACCTCTGAGCTACACCCCAGCCTATTTTATTCTTTATTTTGAAACAGGGTCTCACTAAGTTGTGGAGGGCCTCACTACTTGCTGGGGCTGTCCTCCAACCTGGGATCCTCCTGTCTCAGCCTCCGGGATTACAAGCATGTGCCACCACACCATGCTCTGCCCATGCTTTTATTCAGTTTGTTTTCAATGCAAGAATCAGAGAGAGCCTATTATAAAATATAAGTTAGATCATGTCATTCCTCTGCTCAAAATCCTTCAATGGCTACTTATCCTACTTAGAGAAAGATCAAAGTCCTTATGATATCCTACAATGCCCTACACAATATGGATTTTTTTTCTTTCTTTTTTTTTTTTTTGCAGTACTGGGGATTGAACTCAGGGGCATTCTACCTCCGAGCTACACCTCCAGCCCTATTTTTTATTCTTTATTTTGAAACCGAGTCTCACTAAGTTGCGGAGTGCCTCACTAGGTAGCTGAGGCTGGCCGCGAACCCAAATCCTCCAGTCTCAGCCTCCCAAATGCTGGGATTACAAGCGTGCCCCACCACGCCCGGCTTCACAATATGGATTCTAATTATTATTATTATTATTATTATTATTATTATTATTATTTTGAGGTACTGGGGATTGAACCCCGGGCATTCTACCTCCGAGCTACACCCCCAGTCCTATTTATTTATTTATTTTTGCGGTACTGAGGATGGAACCCAGGGGCATTCTACCTCCGATCTACACCCTCAGCCTTATTTTTTATTCTTTATTTTGAAACAGGGTCTCACTAAGTTGCGGAGGGCCTCACTAAGCAGCTGAGGCTGGCCGAAAACCCGGATCCTCCAGTCTCAGCTTCCCAAATGCTCGGATTACAAGTGTGCGCCACCACTCCCGGCTACCCCCAGTCCTATTTTTTTTTTTTTTGCGGTACTGGGGATTGAACTCAGGGGCATTCTACCTCCGAGCTATACCCCCAGCCCTATTTTTTATTCTTTATTTTGAAACCGAGTCTCACTAAGTTGCGGAGTGCCTTCACTAAGTAGCCGAGGCTGGCTGCGAACCCGGATCCTCCGGTCTCAGCCTCCCGAATGCTGAGATTACAAGCGTGCGCCACCATGCCCGCCTTCTTTTTTTTTTTTTTTTTTTTTTTTTTTTTTT
>PVLC010047272.1:0-11160 GCA_004027655.1 Graphiurus murinus
TGGGAATGGAACTCAGGAGCATTCTACCTCCGAGCTACACCCCCAGCCCTATTTTTCATTCTTTCTTTTTTTTTTTTTGCAGTACTGGGATGGAACCTGGGGGCATTCTACCTCCGAGCTACAGCCCCAGTGTGTGTGTGTGTGTATATATGCATATATATATATTTTTTTTGTTTTTTGTTTTTTTTTGCGGTACTAGGGATTGAACTCAGGGGCATTCTACCTCCAAGCTATATCCCAGCCCTATTTTTTATTCTTTATTTTTATTTTTTTGCAGTACTGGGGATTGAACTCAGGGGTATTCTACCTCCAAGCTATACCTCTAGCCCTATTTTTTATTCTTTATTTTGAAACAGGGTTTCACTAAGTTGCGGAGGGCCTCACTAGGTAGCTGAGGCTGGCCGCAAACCCAGATCCTCTGGTCTCAGCCTCCCAAATGCTGGGATTACAAGCATGTGCCACCATGCCCGGCTCCCCAGCCCAATTTTTTATCCTTTATTTTGAAACAGGGTCTCACTAAGTTGCGGAGGGCCTCACTAAGCAGCTGAGGCTGGCCGAGAAACCGGATCCTCTGGTCTCAGCCTCCCAGATGCTGGGATTTACAAGCGTGGGCCACCACGCCCGGCTCTATTTTACATTCTTATTTTTTTTGTGGTACTGGGGATGGAACCCAGGGGCATTCTACCTCTGAGCTATACCCCCAGTTCTATTTTTTATTCTTTATTTTGAAACAAGGTCTCACTAAGTTGCAGAGTGCCTCACTAGGTAGCTGAGGCTGGCCATGAACCTGTATCCTCCAGTCTCAGCCTCCCAAATGCTGGGATTACACGCATGTGCCACCACACATGGCTCAAGTCATCTATTTTTTTTTTTTTTGCGGTACTGGGGATTGAACTCAGGGGAATTCTACCTCCGAGCTATCCCTGTCCTATTTTTTCTTTATTTTGAAACAGGGTCTCACTAAGTTGCAGAGTGCCTCAGTAGGTAGCTGAGACTGGCCGTGAACCTGGATCCTCTGGTCTCAGCCTTCCAAATGCTGGGATTACAATCGTGTACTACCATGCCCGGCTTCAAGTCATCTTTTTAACATTCAACCTAACATCATTTTGTTTGTGTGTGTGGTACTGGGGAGTGAATGCATTCTTTCTCTTGAGATTCACTCCCAGCCCTTCTTTATTTTTTATTTGGAAACCGTTTCTTGCTAAGTTGCAATCCTCCTGTCTCAACCTCTCAAGTATGAGGATTATAGATATGAGCCACCATGCCTGGCTACAATATCATTATTGTAAAACATTAGAAGCAATCATAATATCAAAATGCAGCTTAGTTAAATAATTTATGGTCCATTCTTAATGAATAATAGATCTATAGGTACTAATTTGTATGTTAAGAAAATGAAAAAAAAAAAAAAAGGGTGCAAAAGCAAAACAGTGAATACGATACTGTTTCCCTTGTGATAAAGTATATGTATCAGTTGGGCATGGTGGCACATGTTTAAATCCCAGTTCTCAGGAGGCAGAGAGAGGGGATCACAGGTTCAAAGTCAGCCTCAGCAACTTAGCAAGGCCCTCCACAACCTAGACCCTGTTTCAAAATAAATTAAAAAAAAGAATAGGGCTAAGAACAGAGGCAGAACGCCCCTGTGTATCAATCTCCCTTCCCCCCAACAAGTATATGTACCATAGCCAGGTATGACACAAAACAATTTGAAAAAGAACTGAGATATATAACTTACCTTGTATTTCTCATTTGCAAATAAAACCGAGGCTCTGTGAAATTTGCATAGAGGGTTCTTGGGATCAATAACAATGGCTTTGTTTAGGGTATCCAAAGCCTTCTCAGATTTTTTCAGTGCATGCTGAACCTATAAGAAATAAAGATCATGTTAATGTTCCCTCTTGATATTTGAGGGTACGAACCAAATAATGTGACTCAAAACCAACATAAAGATAACAAAACTAAGCCAGTTGTGGTGGCCCATGCTTGTAATCCCAGTACTTGGGAGGCTGAGACTGGAGGGATCCAGGTTCGTGGCCAGCCTCAGCTAAGACTTAGTGAGGCCCTCCCCAACTTAGTGAGACTCTGTTTCAAAATGATGACTAAAAAATAGGGCTAGGGATGTAGCTCGGAGGTAGAATGTCCCTGGGTTCAATCCCTAGTACTGCAAAAAAAAAGAGATAACAAAACTATCAAGATGATGTTGGTCTAATTGTATTTTCTATTGTGTTTAGTGGACTTAGTAATGATTACCACATGATGAATAGATTATCTCTAAATCTTTTTCAATACTAGCAATTAATGATGAGAACATTGAAGTCAAAGATGTTAAATAATTTGCTCTGGGATAAAAATTCTATCTTTAGGCAGGTATCTGGTAACCTTATTTAAGTCTAAAAGGCAAGTGAAACCTTGAATTTTTTTCCTTTCATACAAAAAACATTACGTAGCTTAAATAACCCATTTTGACATGTTTATTATCATCCCCTTAATATTAGGCTTTTCAAAACTATGTTCAAAAGGCTTTTCTTCTTCTTCTTTTTTTTTTTTTTCGGTACTGGAGATTGAACTCAGGGGCATTCTACCTCCGAGCTACACCCCCAGCCCTATTTTTTATTCTTTATTTTGAAACAGGGTCTCACTAAGTTGCGGAGGGCCTCACTAAGTAGCTGAGGCTGGCTTCGAACCCGGATCCTCCGGTCTCAGCCTCCCAAATGCTGGGATTACAAGAGTGCGCCACCACGCCCAGCTTCAAAAGACCTTTCTTTACCAATCTGTGTCACTCAGAACAATTACACATTTACCTACTTTAGGAATTTACGTGAAAAATAAGGATTGTGGGTATAAATCAGTGGTAGACAGCTAGCCTAGGATGCATGACACCCTAGGTTCAATCCCTAGCATAAGGAAAATGGAAAAAAAAAAGTATTTCATTTGAGTCGCCACTATCCAGTGAGGAAGGCAAAGGAAGTATTACTTGTCATTCATAAAAGAGAAGTTTGGAAAAACTAAGTAATTTGCCCTTGTGATAAAAGCACACTAGTGATATTTCCTTATGCCAAACTAAAAAGGTGATGTTTTAGTCTGTGAAAGACTCTGGGATATTGTCTGAATAATAATAATAACAACAAAAAGTTCAAATTTTCATTATGGCAATTAAGTCAGTTAGCAAACATATTTAAAAAGGACGAAAATAAGAGCAATAATGTTTAGAAAGTTACTTACTACACCAATGTGGCAAAGTAAAACTGAACTTTGAGGGTTAATATCAAGTGCTTTCTGGAAATGCATTTCTGCAAGGCTGAACTTTTCTTGCTTGTAATAAATCATTCCTAAACCATACCTGAAAATATAAAACAGAGTAAATATTAAGGATAGAGGCTGCTAATTTATTAGTAACAGGATATGTATGGGATTTATCATTTTAATAAAGCCAGTGGAGAGCTGGGTGTGATGGAGCACACTTGTAATCCCAGTACTTGGGAAGCTGAGACAGGAGGAAGGGGGATTCAAGGTCAGTGTGCACTTGAGACCTTGTTTCCAAATAAAAAAGTAAAGCTGGGCGTGGTGGTGCATGCTTATAATCTCAATACTTGGGAAGCTGAGACCGGAAGATCCCGGTCCGAGGCCAGCCTCATCTACTTAGTGAGGCCCTCTGCCACTTAGTGAGACCCTGTTTCAAAATAAAGAATAAGCCGGGCGTGGTGGCGCACGCTTGTAATCCCAGCATTTGGGAGGCTGAGACTGGAGGATCCGGGTTCTCAGCCAGCCTCAGCTACCTAGTGAGGCATTCTGCAACTTGAGACCCTGTTTCAAAAATAAAGAATAAAAAATAGGAAGCCGGGCGTGGTGGCGCACGCTTGTAATCCCAGCATTCGGGAGGCTGAGACCCGAGGATCCGGGTTCGCGGCCAGCCTCAGCTACCTAGTGAGACACTCCGCAACTTAGTGAGACTCGGTTTCAAAATAAAGAATAAAAAATAGGGGCTGGGGGTATAGCTTGGAGGTAGAATGCCCCTGAGTTCAATCCCCAGTACCACACACACACACACACACACACACACACACACACACACACAAAAGTAAAATAGGGCTGAGGGTGTAGCTCAGAGGTAAACCTCTGGGTTCAATCTCTACTACCCCTCCCCCCAAAAAAACTCCCAATAAATCAAGTTAACCAATCAAATAAACCTATGATAATGGGGAAAAAAGAAAACATTTTCTTAAACGCACTTTGTGTGTGTGTGCGTGCGTGTGTGAGAGTGCTGGGGATTGAACCCATGGCATTCCACCTCTGAACTACATCACCAGCCCTATTTTATTTTTTATTTGGAAACAGGGACTCCCCAAGTTGCTGATAGCCGCACTAAGTTGCTGAGGCTGGTTTCAAGCCTGTGATCCTCCCATTTCAGCTTTCCAGATACTGGGATTTTAAGTGTACACCACCACACCTGACTTAAATCCATTTATATAATCTAGAATGGTAAGCTAAATTCTATTGAATGATAATGTGTGTCAAGAATCTTTTTTTTTTTTTTTTGGCGGTACTGGGGATTGAACTCAGGGGCATCCTACATCCGAGCTATACCCCCAGACCTATTTTTTATTCTTTATTTTGAAACCGGGTCTCACTAAGTTGCAGTGCCTCACTAGGTAGCTGAGGCTGGCCGCAAACCCAGATCCTCCGGTCTCAGCCTCCCAAATGCTGGGATTACAAGGGTATGCTACCACGCCCAGTGTGTGCCAAGAATCTTGGCAATTCTTTTTCTGGAGACAGGGTCTTGTTATGTTGTCCAGGTTAGCCTTTAATTCCTGGATTCTGGCTATTCTCTGGCCTCATCCTCTGAAGTATCTGGGACTACAGGTATATACCACCACACCTGGCTCTGCTAAATTCTTTTTTTTTTTTTTTTGAGGTACTAGGGATTGAACTCAGGGGCATTCTACCTCCGAGCTATACCCCCAGCCCTATTTTTTATTCTTTATTTTGAAACCGGGTCTCACTAAGTTGTGGAGAGCCTTACTGGGTAGCTGAGGCTGGCCTCGAACCCGAATCCTCTGGATTCAGCCTCCCAAATGCTGGGATTACAAGTGTGCGCCACCACGCCCGGCATAAATTCTTTATGTGAATTATCCCATTTAATCCTAGAAGAAACAAGTAGATAGGTACTTCTGTCATTCCTGTGTTCAAGTAAGGAAACTGAGGCTCAGAGTTAAATATCTTGCCTAGAGCCGGGTATGGTGGTACACGCTTGTAATCCCAGCATTTGGGAGGCTGAGACTGGAGGATCCAGGTTCTCGGTCAGCCTCAGCTACCTAGTGAGACACTCCGCAACTTAGTGACTTAGTGAGACCCGGTTTCAAAATAAAGAACAAAAACAGGGCTGGGGGTATAGCTCAGAGGTAGAATGCCCCTGAGTTCAATCCCCAGTACCACACACACAAAAAAATCTTGCCTAGAATTATATAGCGAATACAGATTCTAGCCAGGACCTTCCTTCCTTAATGATTCTAAAGGCTAAACCCCTAACAATGCTTTTTCCATATGCTTTTCTACTTCCAAGCTACACCATCAGCCCTATATTATTTTTATTTTGAAACAGAATCTTCATTAGGTTTATAAGAGTCTCACTACTTGCTGTGACTGATCTTAAACCCGCGACTCTCCTGTCTCAGCCTCTCAAGTACTGGGATTACAGGGATGTGCCACCGCGATCATCTTGGAATTCAACATTCTTTGGCGATTACAATTACAGTATATATACCGTTATGTATGGCTTTCCTTCCTCCAATTTACTGTATCAAAAGTATGCTCTCCCATGTTTATAGACTTCTAAAGTATAATTCTAAAAGGCTATATGGTAGTGAATTAGGTTGATATACAGGTATTTCTCCTGAATTTTCAAAATGTCAACTAAACATAATATGCATGGTTATGTAAGCCATGCATACTCAGCCACAAATAGATGACAATGGGAACTAAACATAAAATGAAGAAAAAAAGCATAACCTACTTACTTTGAGTGTTTTTATCATTCAAATGGTGTTATATGTAAAGAAAAGGTATAAAAGACTGTGCTAAGGATAGTGAAGGAGGAAATAAGGAAAGAAAGGCTATTTACTTTGGAATTAGAATAATAAATTTGCTCAGTATTTGGTTAAATATATATATATTTTTGTGGTACTGGGGATTGACCTCAACAGCATTCTACCTCCGAGCTACACCCCCAGCCCTATTTTTTTTTTTTTTATTCTTTATTTTGAAACAGGGTCTCAACTAAGTTGCAGAGTGCCTCACTAGGTAGCTGAGGCTGGCCTCGAACCCAGATCCTCCCAAATGCTGGGATTACAAGCTTGCGCCACCATGCCCGGCTTGGTTAGATATTTAATGTTACCTAAGTAACTCAGTATTTAAATTCCTCCCAGTGAAAGCTTGCCAGTCTGACTTGTCCTCCTATAACACAATTGTTCATAGAGTAAATATGATTAAGAATGTAACTATTGCAAAATAGCAGAACAGATTCACAATTAAAAAAAAAAACAACACAAAGCCGGGCATGGTGGCACACGCTTGTAATCCCAGCATTTGGGAGGCTGAGACCAGAGGATCTGGGTTCGAGGCCAGCCTCAGCCTACCTAGTGAGGCACTCTGCAACTTAGTGAGACTCTGTTTCAAAATAAAGAATAAAAAATAGGGCTGGAGGTGTATTCGGAGGTAGAATGCCCCTGAGTTCAATCCCCAGTACCACAAAACAACAACAACAACAAAAAAAAAAGAAACCAAAAACCACGAGATAGCTCGGTTTAGTGACACACAGCCACCTGTAATCCCAGGACTTGGGAGGCTGAGACAGGAGGATTGCAGGTTTGAGGCCAGCCTACGCAGCTTAGTGACATTGTGTTTCAAAATAAAAAAGGCTGGAAGCGTAGCTTAGAGGTAAATCACCCGAGTTCAATCCCAGTACCACAAAAATAAGTAAGTAGCCAGTCATCGTGGCACACAACTGTAATCCCAGTACTTGGGAAGCTAAGACAGGAGGATCAAAGATTGGAGGATAGCCTCAGCAAGTAGTAAGACTCTCATCAACCTAGCAAGACCGTTTCGAAATAAAAATAAAATAGGGCTAGGGGTATAGCTTGGAGGTAGAATGCCCCAGAATTCAATCCCTAATACCACCACCAAAAAAAAGTAAATAAATGAGCCGGGCATGGTGGCGCACGCTTGTAATCCCAGCATTTGGGAGGCTGAGACTGGAGGATCCGGGTTCTCGGCCAGCCTCAGCTACCTAGTGAGGCACTCCACAACTTAGTGAGACCCTGTTTCAAAATAAAGAATAAAAAAATAGGGCTGGGGTATGGCTCGGAGGTAGAATGCCCCTGAGTTCAATCCCCAGTACCACACACAGACACAAAAAGTAAATAAATGAAAGAACACCAGCTGTGCTTGGTAGTATACACCTGTAATCTCAGTACTCATGGGTAGAGACAAGAGAATTGCAGGTTTGAGGCCAGTGTGTGGTGACTTAGCAAGAAGCTGTTTCAAAATAAAAAATAGAAAGGACTGTGGGTGCAGCTCACAGTAGAAGTTTTTTACACAAAAACAAAAACCACCACAAGTCATATTAAGAACTGAGTTTGTAGCTGGGCGTGGTGGTATATACCTATAACCTCAGCACTTGGGAAGCTGAGACAAGAAGATCACAGGATCTAGGCCAGCCTCAGCAACTTAGCAAGACCGTGATAAAAAATAAATAAATAAAAAATATGGGCTGAGGGTATAGCTCACAGATAGAATTCCATCTGAGTTTACTGGCAGTACCAGAAACAAAAACAAAAAAACCGTGAGTTCTTTTTTTTGGTACTAGGGATTGAACTCAGGGGTATTCTACCTTGGAGCTATACCCCTAGTCCTATTTTTTATTCTTTATTTTGAAACAGGGTCTCACTAAGTTACGGAGTGCCTCACTAGGTAGCTGAGGCTGGCCTAGAACCCGGATCCTCTGGTCTCAGTCTCCCAAATGCTGGGATTACAAACATGAGCCACCATGCCTGGCTCCCTGAGTTCTTAAAAAATTACAGAAAACTTCTATTTATCTGAAGGGAAGGCAGTATTCGCAAGCTTGGCTATCTCATGTGCCAACAAAATCTGGCCTTATTTTCTTTCTTAGCCATTATTCCAGCAAAGCAATTACTCAGAAATAAGACACAACCCATTAAAAAACATATATACACAAATAAAAAGTAAGTATCAAGTACTCAGTAACTTGTTGGTAGGTATCTCTATATAGTAAAAAAAGCCATCAATAGGACTTCGACTTGGTACTTACCATGCATTATAATGTCTAGGATTTACTCTGATGGCATTTCGAAAACAAGCTAGTGCTTTATCTAGTTCTTCAGTTAACACAAACTCATGCCCTAAGAGAGTATAGGCATAAGCATAATTTGGATCAACCTGGATAGCTCTCTGGAAGAATTTAATTGCAATATCATGTTCCCGTTGCAGGCTGAAACAGTTCCCCGCAGCACACCAGGCCTTAAAAATGGAAACAAAAAATAAACATACAATTAAATTTTTACTTTTTAACCAATCCTAAGACTAAAATCAAGATGACCAGGCTATGTTAGGAATGTGGGCTATATGTGCAAAATGAAGAAGTGGTACTATCTGTGTTCTGACAATGATTGATATGTCATAAATGTATATTCGTAACCCTGTTGTATTCAAGAAGTATATAAAAAATCCGTGCTGAAAAATAAAGAAAAAAAGAAAAAAAAACAACAACAACAACAAAAAGACAAAAATCTGAAAAGCCTTTGTAAATAGTTCTTGCTTGTCATTCATGGATTTCATATTTACAAGTCTGCCAACTCACTAAAATTTATTTGCAAAATCAATAACCACAGCTGGGCGTGGTGGCTCACGTTTGTAATCCCAGTATTTGGGAGGCTGAGACTGGAGGATCCGGGTTCACAGCCAGCCTCAGCTACTTAGTGAGGCCTTCTGCAACTTAGTGAGACCCTGTTTCAAAATAAAGAATAAAAAATAGGGCTGGGGATGTAGCTCAAATGTAGAATGCCCCTAGGTTCAATCTCCAGTCCTGCAACAAAACAAAACAAAACAAAACACCAATAACCACAGTCCGTCAGCCAGGTGTGGTTGTGCATACCTGTGATCCCAGTACTTGGGAAGCTGAGACAGGTGCATAGCAGGTTTGAGGACAGCCTAAGCCACCTAGTGAAACCCTGTTTCCAAATAACAAATAAAATAGGGCTACGGGGTGTAGTTTAGAGATAGAAAGCCTATGTGTTATGCCCAGCATATCTCTCTCTCTCTGTCTCTCTCTCTCTGTCTCTGTCTCTCTCTCTCTCTCACACACACACACACACACACACATACACACACACACACATTAAATAAAGATAGAAAGAGAAAATGAAAATGGAGCCAGGTGTAGTGGCACATGCTTGTAATCCCAGTACTTGGGAGGCTGAGGCAGGAGGTTTGCAGGTTCATGGCCAGCCTCAGTTACTTAGTGAGGACCTCCCAAACTTAGTGAGACCCTGTTTCAAAGTAAAGAATAAAAAAATAGGGCTGGGGGCATAGCTTGGAGGTAGACTGCCCCTGGGTTCAATTCCCAGTACCAAGAAGAAGAAAAAAAGAAAAAAAAAAAAAGAAAGGAAGGAAGGGGAGGGAGGGAAGAAGGAAGGGAGGAGAACCTATCATGATGTTTTGAGATTTAAGATTATAATCTGTGATATATATATGTATATATCTTCCTTAAGAGCAATGGTTCAGTACCACTAATTCAATGTTCACAGCAACTATATAATTACTATCAATAATGAGAATTAACTGTATTTAAGTAAAAATGTATCATTAAATTTTCTTGAGATGTCCTAAAATATAATTTTTACAAAATTGAAGTGTATGAACTAATTGTACTTATATCTCAAAATGGCAATTAAAATTACTAATTTATTTTAGCTTAAAATCAACACTTCATTCTATATAACTTCTGCTCAATGAACTCTAATTTTGTTAACAGTAACTTGAACATTGTCAAATCTTGATTAATCCTGAATGAAACATATGCCTTTTGATTTTTCTATTAGTGAACCTGTACCACAGATTCTCTTCTTTGAGTCCCTGCGTAGAAAGAGAAAAATAAGTGTGGATATACTAAATAGCATCTGACCAACAGTCATGACATTTAAGACCATGATAAAGACTCCCATGTATGATGATGGTCCTGTAAGACCATATTGTAGCAATATTGTGGCCTTAGCTTACTCTTACGATGTTTTGCCTAATAATGCTTTTTTTTTTCTTTTTTCTTTTTTTTGTGGTACTGGAAATTGAACTCAGGGTCATTCTACCTCCGAGCTACACCACCAGCCCTATTTTTTTTTTTTTTTATTCTTTATTTTGAAACAGGGTCTCACTAAGTAGCTGAGGCTGGCCATGACCCCCAATCCTCTTGTCTCAGCCTTCCAAGTGCTGGGATTACAAGCATGTGTCACCACACTTGGCCTAACAACACATTTGTCAGAACATATCTTGTCATTAAGTGACACGTCACTATATATGATTCATCTTCATTTGTTAAGGGTGACCAAAATACAGTTATATAAGCCAAGTGTTTCAGTCAACATACCTCTGGTGAATTTTTATCCATGTCTGTTAAATCCTTTGAAAGAACTGAAAGAGCAACATCTTTCTGAAGATGCCAAAGTGTTGTAGAGTAGATCTCCATGCCTTCAACTCTGTAATTCTCAATCCTTCTAACTTCTGAGAATATTCTTTCAGCCTGAAATACAAGAACTAGTAAGGAGAAACAAGTTGATAGAATTTACACGCATACACTGGTCACTGTCTTCGTAGGACCTAAATGCTGCCTGTATTACAGTTTTATTATGTGAATTAGTAAGAGCAGAAGGACAAAATAAAGCAACCTTCTGTGGTAGGTCAAATATTGACGCAATCACGTTAAACTTAACCTAGTTTTATACACAAAGTCATATAAGAACATGAATTCTGAAGCTGGTAATGTAGCTCAGTGGTAGAACACTTTCCTAGCATGTGAAAAGTCCTGGGTTTAATTCCTATTACTGTAGAAAAGAAAAAAAGAAAGAACACAAATTCTGGAAAAAAGACAGTGCT
>PVLC010047273.1:0-11105 GCA_004027655.1 Graphiurus murinus
CGTGACCTAGTAATGGACACAATGGCTCAGGGCGCGTGGTTCAGGGGAATGGAAACTTATGCTCAGGCTACAAATGGTAACTTAGAAACCACAAGGAACTGAAACTTCTGACTAAAACTGGAGACCATCTCCTAACATTCCCCCCTCTTTGTCTTTAGGGAGGTGGAGCGTCAACTTCTTCTATAACTGCTTCCTGCTGAAGAGGGTCATCGATCATCAAACAGTGGATTAGGGCCCATAGGGTTAGGGCAAAGGGAAGGGGGAGGTCAGGAGATAGATCAATGAAGGTCCCTTGTAGCTGCAGGAAAGCTACGGTGTCCAACCATTGTTCAAGGCTTAAGATTCCAGGGGGTAGGAGCCTCCAGTTGCTGTAGAGGGATGTCATAAACAACTTCCAACGGTCAGCAAGTGGAAGTGTCATCATTCTTAAGCACCTGGTAATTCCTAAGGAGAAGCTGATTGAACGTTTGGTTAGAGATTTTACCCATTTGCTTCTGCAGAAGCCTGATGAGGCAGGGTAGAAAAGTGCAGACAAGAAGGAAAACAACTAGAGGACCTAAAATGGGCCATATCCAAGCCATGAGGGAGGAAGAGAGCCAGGGCAGAGGAGCAGGGGCCTCATGCCCTGCACACAGGCGAAACACCAGGTGTTGTAGCCTTTTGATGTTCTGCTCTACAATCCCGGAAGCATTAACATAATAGCAACATTCTTCTCTAAGGAACAAGCACGTGCCACCTTTTTCTGCCGTGAGGAGATCGAGAGCCTGCCGATTTTGAAGGGTGACTCTAGCCAAGGAGGTAACTTGGAGGGCGGCCAAGGATTCTGCTGTAGAGGCAAGGGCCTCTTCACGCTTTTTTCTCAAGTCATCAGTTGCCCATAAGTCAGTTGTCCCAGTGCTCCCCCACTTATTCCCAAACTAACCACTGAGGATGAAATGGAGAGCCCCACCAGGACCGGGAGAAAAGCAGCTCTGCGCCTTCAGGCACCAGGGAGAGGGAGCAGATTGAGGGGGTCTAAAAGACTTAAGAGCTCGGATCTGCTATAGAGGGTCAGTTGGGGAACTACAGTGGAAAGGACACAAGGGGAGGAAGTGTTGGGGAAGAGATAGTGAGAGTGCATTGCACGGGAAGTGTCCAGGCTGCGTGTTTCTAGAAGCTGGTAGCGATAAGGTGCTACGACAGCGCAGGCGGGGAGAGTCTGACAGAGTAAGAAGGGGTTTTGGTGGGCGAGTAAAACGTTGAAGGGGTTGGATACAAAGGTGGAAAGTGGAAAGGTCTTTGGGTTTCCACAAAGGGACTCCTCTTATAGTATGTTTGGAGAGGGGGGGTTCTACTTAAGGAATAAGTTGAAACATTGAGAGGGACTGTGGCCAGAAGGGGCCACATGAAAGAGGCACAGAGAAAACACTCAAGGGGCTGTGAGCTCCGGATTGTATGGTTGAGGAAAGATATGGTGGTCTGGATTACCTGTAGCCATGAGAAAAGAGCTATGGAGGAGCCGTTGGGGCTGGGTTGCAGTGAATTTATAACTACCTGGGACTGATGTGCTATATTTTCAGGTACTTGAGAGACTTGAGTCCCAATCTATATGTAGGCTCGATGTATCTGGATAGTTCCCCATGGGTATTTGGCCCAGGTGTGGCAGTAAACCTTACCCTCCTCCCCCTTTGCCCACCTTGGGTCCCAG
Organism: Graphiurus murinus; assembly: GCA_004027655.1. Lineage (NCBI taxonomy): Eukaryota > Metazoa > Chordata > Mammalia > Rodentia > Gliridae > Graphiurus > Graphiurus murinus. Next base: position 1,688 of record PVLC010047273.1, read on the forward strand.
GGTTCGTGAATAGTTACATTATATTGCTTAAGGCGATGATCATATAGGAAATTGAATCTCCAGTACCCCCTCCCTTTTCCTTTAAAAAGGTCGTTGGTAGAGCAACCCCAGGAAGGACAGCCTCCAAAAATCTCAGGTCGGCGCTTACAGATCTCGTCCGTTTGCTCAAACAAGAAACAAAGGTACAGGCGGGGGGTCCAACTGAAGAGGGGGAGATTTAGATCTAAAGGGAGGTGAATGGTGGTCGAACATCCTGCAAGGGGGCAATCCGCCTGTGACACCTGCTCTTCCACCCATTTGTAGGTTGAAGGTTGATAGGTCAATCAAACATAAAAGCGCTACATGAAGGGGGAACGGGTAGCCCCAGGGAGGAGGAGGAGGCAGACAGAAATGTGGTAGATTGGGTTCATTATTGTTCTTGTGAGCCTGCAGAATGTCCAACTCTGGAGATGGTGAGCTTCAATGGGTTATCTTGTGAGGGGAAACACTGGAACTGGCAAGCGGAGTCCACCGTGTCCTTGGTGTCTGCAGAAGGGCAAGGTTTGAGCTTAGAAATATGAATCCAGGGGGTGAGTGTGTTGTTTTGGGTATGGAGTTTGGCCGCTGTCAGGGTGCAGAGGATGACAGTAGCCAGCCCTTGCCATGGAGGCTGAAGGCCTTCAGAGGGTGTGGGGAGACGGAAGTGCACAGACTGCCCGAGATGCAAGGAGGAGATAAGGGGCATAAGTGTTGGGTTGGGCAAAAGCAGGTCTTGGAACTTATAGAGAAAAGGAGGGAGGCCAGTCCAGGGAAAGTGCCTGGCAGGAAAGAGGAAGTATTGTTAGGGTGAGGGGCCTGGTGCAGAGTGGTCGGGTGGAACAAAAGGCCTGCCATACATCACCTCAAACGGTGATAGACCCGTGGGCTACTTCGGGAGGGCCCAAACTCTTAAGAGTGCTAAAGGGAGGAGTTGAATCCAGTTGCAGCTAAGCTCCATGGAGAGTTTGGTTAGGACATCCTTTAGGGTTCGGTTGGTTCTCTCTACTTTTCCTGCTGCCTGGGGGTGGTAGGGGCAATGGAAATGCCAGGGAATAGCTAGAGTCTTGGCCACAAGTTGGGTGATCTGAGAAACAAATTCGGGGCTGTTCAGACTGGATAGCATCTGGTAACCCAAAGTGAGGAACAATGTCCCTGGCCAGGATGGAGGCTACCATGGAGGCCCATTTGTTAGAGGTAGGGAACGCCTCCACCCAACCGGAGAAGGCATCTATCAAGACCAGAAGATATCATGTTGTCTTGACCGTGGGCATGTGTGGGAAATCACTTTGCCACACGGTCCCAGGGATGTTGCCACGGACTATGTGAGAGGGGTATGGATGGGGTTTGAGGGGAGTGGAGGGATTGGGGCAGCCACAAACTTGACAAGAAGAAGTTATAGTTTTGAGGAGTTGTCTTGTTTCAGGGGTAATTATAAAGAAAGTATGCAGGCAGGTAAGTAGGGTTTGGGGGCTAGTGTGGAAGATGGAGTGGAGGTACCAGTGAAGATCTTCAGATGGAACAGAGGGTGATTGGGGAAGAACAGAAAGATCTGAAAAGGGAGTAGGAGGTCGAGGGTGAGGGTCCTCCAGCTGTCTTGAGTGTTGCTATAAAGGAAGGGGAGGACTCAAGGGCTGCCGCACAGGCCTCTCTGTCTGCCCTATCATTCCCCTGTGTGAGGAAAGAGATGTCCCTCTGATGTGCCTTGCAATGGGTCACTCCCAGAGCTGCCGGTTGTGCAGCAGCCTGTAGTAAGTCCACAATAAGGGTCGAGTTGGAGACTGCAGAACCCCGAGTAGTCATGAGCTCACATTCCCTCCAGATGGCTGCGTGGGAGAGTAAAATATGGAAAACGTATTTGGAGTCAGTGTATAGATTGAGTCGTTTGCCAGCTGCCAGGGAACATGCCCGAATGGCAGCTGTCAGTTCCGCTTGCTGGTTAGTTGTTCCATGTGGAGGGAGGCTGACTCAGCCAACTCAGAGGCTGTCACGATGGCGTTCCCAGCAACCTGTGTGCCGTTATGGGACAGAGAGCTTCCATCCACAAACCATTCTATATCAGCCTCTGGTAGGGGCCCTTCTTGGAGAAAAGAGACCAACAGGGAGAGTATTCTAGAAGGGGGTAGGATCTGTAATCCCCGGGATGTCATTAAGTCTTGTAAATGGTGGGGAGAGAGAATGGTCAGTGGAGAGTCGAAGGTGAGTTTGGAGGCTTCTTTGCATAGGAGCTGTGAGGCCGCCAAGGCCAGTAGACAGGGAGGCCACTCCCTGACAGTTGTATCTAATCGTTTGGAGAGATAGGCGACTGGGGCAAAAATGGGTCCTAATTCCTGATCCAACACTCCTAGGGTTCGGCCCTGCTTTTCGTGCATGTAGAGGAAGAAGGGCCGCTGTAAATCAGGAAGATGTAATGTAGGGGCCTGTGTGAGAAGTTTCTGAAGGAGTTTGAATTGCCAGATGATGGAGAATGAGGGTGGCTTGTGTGGAGGCCCCTTTGCCACCTCATATAGAGGGTTAACAAGCAGGGAAAAGTTGGGTATCCATGCCCGGACATACCCCACCAGCCCCAGGAAGGACAGGAGTCAGCCTTTGTGATGGGGACTGGGAGGGACAATATCTGTTGCTTCCTGTGTACTGTGATATACTTTAGCCCCTGTTGAAGATCGAAATCCAGGTATGTGTCCCAGTTCCGCACTAGTTGTGCTTTGGAAGGGGAGGCCCTGTACCCCTTGTCAGAGAGGAAATTTAGGAGAGCAGCCGTATCTCTTTTGCAGTCTAGAGCAGAAGGGGAGCAGAGAAGGAGATCATCGACATACTGTAAGAGAGTAGCCAAAGGGCAATTGGCGTGGAAATCTGCAAGGTCTGAGGCCAGTATTTGACCAAATATGTGGGGCTGTCCCTATATCCCTGTGGGAGGACTGTCCAGTTTAGCTGCTGAGCATGTTTGGTGTTTGGGTCGGTCCAGGTGAAGGCAAAGACATCCTGAGAATCAGAGTGCAGGGGAATAGAAAAGAAGACATCTTTAAGGTCTATGGCAGAGAAAAAGGCAACAGAAACTGGGTTTTGGAATAGCATAGTATAGGGATTGGGGATTAACAGATGGATGGGGTGTATGGTGGCATTGATGATTCAGAGGTCCTGAACCAGATGATAGGAACCATTGGGCTTTTTTACTGCCAAGATCGGAGTGTTTAAAGGGGAATGAGCCTGGCGAAGGAGTCCGTTCTTTAGCAGTTGAGAGATAATGAGCTGGAGACCTAGGAGGGAGCACAGGGGCAGGGGATATTGTGCCTGGCATGGAAAGGTGGTAGGATCTCACAGAGTGATGTGAACTGGGTTACAGTGAACGACAAAGGGAGTTTCCAAGTCTGATATCTGAGGGTGAACTTGAAATGGGTCTGTAGCTGAAAGGGGATCAGGAAGATTATTCAATGGAACAGGCTCCTGGGGTTCCAGGATTAGGGAAAGGGCCATGGAAGAGGGTGAGTCCTGGGAAGTTGATAGGGAGAAATGAAGATTGACTGTTGCACCCAATCGGGAGAGAATATCCCTTCCCAAAAGGGGCACTGGACATTGGGGCATAATGAAGAAGGACTGAGAGAAAAGGTGTGGGCCCAAAGCACAGATAAGAGGGGTTGTCTTTTTAGGTTTGTATGGTTTTCCACCTACCCCAACTTTAGGCATGTCTGAGGGGACCATGGGACCCCAGAAATCTGTCAAGACCGAGAAGGAGGCCCCCGTATCTAGCAGAAAGAGGATGTTTCTTCCTTGTACTCACAACATGAGCCTAGGCTCCGAGGAGGAGAGTGGAATCGTCGGGCCAGGAAGACCAGGGCCGCCTCAGTCCAAGGCCAGAGCCAAGACCCGGGCCTGAGCCGAGGACCTTCCTCGAGATCCCGGGCAGTCAGAACTCCAATGGCCCATGCACCGGCATTTAGGGCATGGCTTGGTCGGGGGCCTCAGGTTCGGGCATGCCCTGACCCAGTGTCCCTTAGTTCCACATTTGAAGCACGCCCCAGGTGAGTCATTCTGGGATGCGGGCTTTGGGGTCCTCTCAGGGGACCCCAGAGAGTTTGGGCCAGCATGAGGAACTTCTGTTGATCCGCCTTTTGTTGTCTCCGCTCAGTGTCCTCGTCCCTGTTGTGATACGCCTTGAAGGCAGTGGCCAGAATCTCAGTCTGAGGCGTAGGGGACCCCGGTCCAGTTTTTAAAGTTTCTGCCTGATGTCGGGGTAGCTTTGAGACAGGAAGTAGGTCATTAAGACCTGTTTGCCTTCCGGAGTCTCAGGGTCCAGACTGTGTTTAAGAAAAGCCTGTGTGAACCGCTGGAGAAACTCGGGTGGAGTTTCGTCCCTTTTTTGGACAATTTCCTGTATTTTTTGGAAGTTGACCACTCTCCGAGCAGACTTTTTGAGACCTGCAACTAGGCAGGTAGCCAGTCTATCTCGCTGGCATAGACCAACATCCGAATTATAATCCCAATTAGGGTCCTGGGCGGAACGAGCAGCGCGTCCCTGGGGAAAGGCAGCATCCGGTCTATGGATTTCATCTGGGCCTGCTCTGGCATTTTTCCAGACTCTCAATCTTTCCTCGGGCAGTAAGGTGTTAGCTGAGATCATGTACATGTCGTGATAGGTCAAGCTGTAAGATTGGACCACCCACTGAAATTCCTTGATGAAGGTAGTGGGATCACTTGTGAAGGAACCTATGGACACAGATAATTCCTTCTGCACCCGCTACTGACCTTAAGGGGGCTACAACATTGCACCCCGACTCGGAAGGAGTTTCAGGTCGGGAGGAAGAGGCAGGGTGAGATTGATAAGGAGGAGGCTTGTCCGCTGGATCAGGGCCATCGGAGGCAGTTGGGTCGGGAGATTGCGGAGGGGCAGAGGGAGAGGTGACAAGGAGAACTTGGCAAGCGGAACAGGAAGTGCAGAGGAATCTCCTTCCACTTTTTCGAATGCTCACAGTAATTGGAGAGAACCCTGAGGAGGAGGAGGTCTAAAGAGCCTTCGGCTGGCCAGAAATGTTGGTTATCGAGTTTGTAGGTGGGCCAATCCTGTGTACAAAATTTAATCAAGAGTTTTGGTTTAATGTCGGGGGTGAGAGAGAGAGTTTAAAGGTTGGAGAGGAGGCACTGGAGGGGGAAGTCCACGGGGAGGAGGCTCCTCCCATGTCTAATGGTGTATGACAGAGAGAGAGAGAGAGAGAGAGAGAGAGAGAGAATGAACCCGGATGGCGGATCTGTCAGGGAGCCAAAAGGGCATCCCCCGAGGCTAACTGTGACAGAGGAGGTCAGGAGACCGGAGACTAGGGGAGGTCGGGTCGTCACCCGTGCCTTCTACCTGAGTCGGAGCCCAAAGGGCAGAGGTCATGGGTTACCTGACGTCAGGGTTTTCGGACCACAGGAGGAGAGAGAAAGGAATGGAGCCAGAATGGGTTGAGTGGAGTTCCTAGGAATGGAGCCAGAGAGGGTGGCAGTTCCTAGGAATGGAGCCAGAGAGGGTGGAGTGGAGTTCCTAGAAATGGAGCCAGAGAGGGTGGCAGTTCCTAGGAATGGAACCAGAGAGGGTGGAGTGGAGTTCCTACCTCCCTGGGTTTTAGGAAAAGATAACGGGTCTGCCTGGGAGTCCCTCGTGAGCCATAAAGGCTGGGAGGTGGGGTGCGATCTCCCTCCTGGGTGACATCAGGAAACCAGCCGGATGATCATGGTCAAGAATCCTGCGGATAGTCACTCCAGGGTGGCGGGCCTATAGGGAAACTCACTCAAGTGAAGAGCTGGTCATGGTGTGCGGATAAGGCGGCGTTCGAGAAGGTGGACAAGGGTGTCAGGGGTAGGACCCAGTCGTAGGGGGTTTGGGAGAGGACCCAGTGTAAAACCAGGGGGTTCCTCTCCTGGGTTTTGGCACCAGATGTGAGGCTTCCCCAGACCTGGGTCCGAACCCAACACCGGAGAAAAACACGTGAGATGCAAGCAAGAAAAGAAGAGCTTTATTCAGCTGGATGGGAGAGCTTATATACCGTCAGGGTGGATTGTTCTAGCCATTTCTGCCCGTGTCAGCTCGGGATTGGAGGGTGCTGCAGGGGAGGGGGTGTCCCTTCCAGCGTGACCTAGTAATGGACACAATGGCTCAGGGCGCGTGGTTCAGGGGAATGGAAACTTATGCTCAGGCTAGAAACGGTAACTTAGAAACCACAAGGAACTGAAACTTGACTGAACTTCTGACCGAAACTGGAGACCATCCCCTAACACAATGATAGTCGCTATACCCTCAGGATGTTACATGTGCACAGGGCATTGTATCGAGAATGGGGTTTCATGACAGCAGAAGGAAAAGACATCAGGAATAAGTCAGAGATATTGGACCTCTTGGTGGCTGTGCAGAAGCCAAAACAGGTAGCTGTGATCCATATCCCAGGCTTTCAAAAAGGAGGTGGCCCAGAGGCAAGAGGCAACCGGGCAGCCGAAAAAAGCGGCATGGATAGCTGCTATTGCAACAGAAAATTTTGAGATCCCCATGTTAGGACTGCACAACTGCCTGTGCCAGGGGAAAATCCCCGCACGAATGTCTCCTATAAAGGAAGAGTCCTTGCACTCCCAAAGGGTCACTCTCTCCCTGTTGAAGTGGCCAGCATTCTCCCTTCAATGTGTATTTCCTAGGTTCTTAAATAAGTCTTTGTCTATGTCTATGAGGAAAAAAAACAAAAAACAAAACATATGTTGTCACCTGTAGGAGGGGCTCTAGTCCTGTACTTTAACTCCTCCACATCCTTTAGTGACCAGGACCGACTCAGGACTCTGAGTAATGACAGTCCAAGCCAGCTTATCAGTGCCCAAGGGACTGTGGGGTACCAGGACCTGGGGGATAAAACTTAGCATTCATATTTGGGCATCTTTGTGAAATCCCTTCAAGGGCTGTGTATGTGTGTGTGTCACACTGGGGCAGGGAGGGCAGAAAGATCTAATTTTATTCTATTTACCACTATACTTATTGGTCCAGGGTGGGCAGAGCTGGTCTGTGTGATCAAGAGAGCTGATGTGTACTTTATATAAAGTGTGATTAATCATAAGTAGTTAATATATAGTAATTAAGCAATTAAGTTGTGTGACCAAACTCCTTGCAGAAAGAATGGGAGGACTGAGTTTACCTCTGGAATAGTCAAAGGGAAGTCTCATGAATTGGAGTCAACAAAGTGCTGTTACATGTTGACAGCAGTCAATTCCTGGGCTTCTGTGTGTTTGTGTATGTGTGTGGTTCTGGGGATTGAAACCAAGAGCATTCTACCTCTGAGCTACACTCCAGCCCCTTTTATTTTTTGTTTTGAAACAGGGTCTCCTTAGGTTGTGAGTCTCTCATCATGTTGCTGAGCCTGTCCTTGAACTTTCAATCCTCCTGTCTCAGCCTTCCAAGTACTGGCATTACAGGCATGCACCAACATGCCCAGTCCAATTCCTGGAATTTGATGAAGGTATCTTCCTGCATTGTTTTCCTTGAGCCTTTATCCCTAGAACAGATATAGCAAAAACCACAAGCATGAAAACACAAGTATCTTCTGCATTCTTTTTTTCTCCTTCTCTCTCGTTCCCTCATTCATTCCATCATTCATTCCTTCCTTTCCTACATTTGATCGAATCCAGGGGAGGTCTGCCACTGAGCTACTCCCACAGACATCTGAGGTCACTGTTTAAAGGGAACTGGCCTTTCCTAAACCAAAGGCATTGGTCACGTGGAAAGAGCCTAAGTCTAAGCGTGCCAAGGATACAGCGTCCCCAAGTGACATTTGTCTTATTTCACAACAATATCACACAACACCCCTAAAAGACAGCTAGAGGGTTTACTCACTTGGCTGTGAGAACACGGGTGCTGCGGGCGGGTAGCTTCCTTGTTCACCACCCAAAGGCAGAGGAGCTTTTCAGTGCTCTTTCCTGTCTAGATGGCTCCGTGTTCCAATGTATTCTGCTGGGACCAGAACTGTGGGAGATGGCAGGGCTCTGCACTGCACCCAGACACCAGCTGGCCCTCAGGCTGGCACCTGGTGCGCCTCTTCTGCGGAACCAATTGAGCGGGATGTGAGGTAAGGAGGATCCCTCATGGGGGAGCCCAGCAATGTGGTGCCAGTTGTGCACTGCCAGCTGGAAGGATCCGACCCCACACAGCCGCAGGGGGACACCAGCCCAGGCCTTAGGCTCTCCAAGGGGAGAGGGGGTTGGCCTCTGCTTCAGGCAAGTTCATCCGAGAAATGGTGTGGGTACAAGCCCTCTTTTACAGGACCCGGACAGCTGTAAGGGGGCAAGTCAGGGAGCACTTTTCTTGGGTTTAAGCCACTTCTGTTGAAGCTGCTTGGGCGGGATGGCGGTTCATATAGCTCCAGGGTGGAAGTCTTTTCAAGGCCTTTGCCATGGTGTGGAAACTCCCCATGTTGGCTTGGGGTCAGGGGAGAGCTGGGTCATGCTGCCGGCCATTGTCTGCACCCTGGGTGATTCTGCCTACACTGGTATCTGTGACTGCAGATACCAGTGTCCCGATTTATGGCTGGAAATTAATTCTGTGACAGCCCCCCTCCCCTACTATGGAACACAGGGCATCCAGCCCCTTTCCTGATTGCTGCTCTGTAGTTCCAAAAAAATCTATCATCTATCTATCTATCTATCTATCTATCTATCTATCTATCTTCTATACTATCATCATCTTTTTTCTGTGATTCTCAGTTTCTCAGGATAACAAAACTGCCTTCACTTCCAACAGCAGATCATTAAGGGGATGGTTCTTACTTGGGTACTATGGAAATTACCATGTGTGTTGTGTGACCAAACTCCTTGCAGAAAGAATGGGAGGACTGAGTTTACCTCTGGAATAGTCAAAGGGAAGTCTCATGAATTGGAGCCAACAAAGTGCTGTTACATGTTTGCCCCACTTGCTCACCAATGAATGCTCTTTAGAAAGAAGAGCATCAAGTAACCATTGGGATTGAGTGCCCATGAACCCCTCCCAAGGAGGAAATGGGACCTGCACCATCCTGCTTCTTTTTGCACTGCTCCAAAGAGATGGAGTCCCTGGGAATATTGAAGAATCTTTTTTTTTAAATTTTTATTGTAGTAATTCGTGCAATATAGCATACATCTTTGTTAAGTACAAATTGTTAACAACATATTTGCACACAATTCTCATTTGACCCCTTCCCCGATTCCCTCCCCATTCCCTCTCCCTCCCTCCCCCTAAGGTTCATTTCAGTGAGTGACCTTGATATGATTGTGTAGGTACATCATGTGCTTTAGGGTGTCCCTCTGCCCCATGCATCCACTACAATTAAATCAACTTCTTTGCTTATTGAGGATCTCTCTTTTTCATCTGGAGACCCTCCTATGCCCCATCTTCTCCCTAGCATCCACATATTAGGGAGAA
>PVLC010047274.1:0-11149 GCA_004027655.1 Graphiurus murinus
CGCTTTTGCCCAGGGTTACAGTGACTCAAAGAGACTTAGAATCATCGGGCCATTTGCGCTCCCTGGCGGAGCTGCCCGCCCGCGCCGCCCTTCATAGGCGAGAGCCTTCCGGCCTCTGTCATCTTCTGGCTAGCGGGCCGGGGCTTCCTGTCCTCTGAAAGTTGAACATGAACTATTTATAGGGCTTTCCACTGTCTTAATACTTAGAGACATGTGAGAGTTCAGGCTGGCAGTGCGTGGACAGGGTGCAGCTGGGGGGCTCTGCCTGACCCTGAAGGTGCAGCGGCAGGTGCAGCCCAGACCTCAGAGCGAGTTCCAGCCTCGGTAGCCCAGGCTGTCCCAAAGAGAGGGGGGACGCTCCTCCCCGTTGGGTTTCCAGTTACCTGCAGGGCTTTGGGGATGCCGTGCATGCACAGGGGTCATCCCCTGCATGTGTTTGGGGGGTCCTCCATGCCTGTTCAGGGGGAGCCCCACAGTAGCAGAGTAATTGGGACCTTTAGCTTTGGGAAGAGTCTGGGATTAAGAAGGGTCTTGGTGTGTACACCCACGTGACTGTACACCTGGCTGGGGCTGCATGGCGGCTCTCTGTGGTCCATGGGAGGACGGTGGTGTGGAGGAGAAGCCCCCAGCCCAGGGCAGCACCGGCACTGCCTCGAGGGCAGGCGAGAGCTCCAGTGTCCAGGACCCGCAAGCTTACTGTCCATGGGATGCTCCAGCAGGGGCTGGGTGACCCAGTGCGAGGATCATGCAGAACATCTTTGTAGCCTGGTCAGTCAGGGGTAAGTGACTGAACTGCTAGGGCTCTTGATACTCTGAGCTTCTGTGATTCTCACTTAGTACAAACACTCTTCAAAAATCAATGTCGACAGCCAGGCATGGTGGTGCACACCTCTAATCCTAATACAGGGAAAGCTGAGACAGGAGGATTGCAGGTTTGAGGCCAGCCTGAGTAACTCAGTGAGAACCTCAACAACTTAGTGAGAGCCTGTTTCAAAATTTAAAAAAAAATAATAAAATAAAAAGGGCTGGGGATATAGCTTGGAGATAGAATGCCCTTGGGTTAAATCCCCAGTACCCTCCAAAAAATCAGTTTTGAAAGTGGGGCACGGTGGTACACACCTGTACTTAGAAAGCAGAGACAAGAAGATCACACATTTGAGGCCAGAGCATTCTAACTTAGTGAGATCCTATTTCATAATTTAAAAAAAGTAAAAAATAAAAAAGGGCTGGATGTGGAGCTCAGTATTCGAACACCTCTAGGTTTAATCCCTACTACCAGCAACACACACACACACACACACACACACACACACACACAAAGTGTTGAAAATGAACTTTAGCAGGAAAACACAAACACATTTTTAACCAGCAGAAGCTATTCTGGAGTCTTCTACTTCATGGTCTAGTCGAACCTCTGATTACAAACCTCTGCCTGTCGGCCCCCATGGCTCTCTGTCCTGACTTAGCCAGTTGGAGGGCTCCTAACTGCCCCTGCTTTTAAGGAGATCCTTAACATTATTTGTAGAGGGGCTACGTAGAGTTTGGTCGTTTCCTCTAGGGTTCTAGCAAACCTTTCTTTTTTTTTCTTTTATTTTTATTTTTTGTGGTACTGGGGATTGAGCTCAGGGGCATTCTACCTCTGAGCTATACCCCCAGCCCTATTTTTTATTCTTTATTTTCAAACCAGGTCTCACTAGGTTGCGGAGTGCCTCACTAGGTAGCTGAAGCTGGCCTCGAACCCGGATCCTCCGGTCTCAGCCTCCCAAATGCTGGGATTACAAGCATGCGCCACCACGCCCGGCTTCTAGCAAACCTTTCTCTAAACTCTTACATGTGTGAGTGCAAAGCTGGGGGCCTTGTGGGCGGTGGCGCCAGCCAGGGAGCCAGGCCTTCCTGGGATCAGGCCCTCCGAGAAAGGGCAAGCTGGTTATCCCAGTAGGATGGAGGTCCATGGAACCCGCCATGGGAAACCAGGGCCTGTGCAGCCCCTGACATCTTCGGCATTGGTGGTCCTTGATGTCAGCCCAGAACCACCTCCCCACCCGAGCTCCTGGCTCCCCTGGGGGCTTGGCCAGGGCCTCACAGCTTCTCGACATGGCTGCCCTCGTCGCTCTGGGATCTTCCTCTCACTCCGAGGGACCTGGGTGCACTGGAACTCATGCAAGACTGAGCCCTTGAAGGACTGAAGGAGAGCCCCACGGGCCAGGGGCTTTTGATCATCTTGGGATGGAGGGAACCAAGTCACCCCTCCGCCAGCTGCACCTGCTGCTGAGTGAGTGTGGAGGGCGTGTTGCTGGGGATTGGACCCAGGGGCGTTCTGCCTCTGAGCTACACCCCCAACCCTTTTCATTTTTTCTTTTGGAACAGGACCTGCCGAGGTTGCTGAAAGTCTCACTAACTTACTAAGGCTGACCTCAAACCTGCAATCCTCCTGTCTCAGCCTCCCAAGCACTAGGATTATAGGCGTGCACCGTCACACCAAGCTTCACCCTGGGTTTTAAGGCTCTTCCACAATCGAGGTCACTTCGCAGACCCCTTATGTCCTGGCTTTGCCCTGCTTCCATGTCTGCAAGCTAGAGAGCAGCTTGCCTGTTTGCTTTCTTTCGTGAGATCTGGGGGTGCATGCTGAGTGGGGTGTAGGTGTTGTCATGCAAACGGGGAGCCAACCCTCTTCTGCGGTCATGTGATGTTGGCCAGACTGAGACCCCTGCTCACGTCTCTGTGCCCTGAAGGCTGGGCTTCTACCAGAGGAATGTGCTTCCCCTGCCTTGGGATTCTGCAGGAAGCCTGTATCCGCAGCCCGCTGCCTGCCATTGCTGCTTGAGATTGAGTTCACCTGCTTTCTGGAACTTTCTAGAGTGTGTCACCTCCTGTTTACTTACGGAGCTCCAAGACAGGAGCGCATGGAGCGGCCCATGTGCTCTGTGCTAGTTATGGGCAGATAACTTACTGCCCAATAGTTTCAGCAGTCTTTATGGCCTTCTGACTATCCTGCCTAATCAGACAAAAATGTCTCATAAAATACATTTTAATTGCACTAGAGATGCCTTAATTTTCATTCATCTGGTGTCTTTTTATCTTAAAAACTCCATATGTTGTTTGTACATATTTACCAGAGATTTATTTAATGAGAATTGAGTTTTACCATATTATGAGACAAATGTTTCTTTCCTGAAAAAGTAGATGTTACATGTCAGATCCAGAACAAGACCTTGTCGTTGAAGTTAGATAATTCCTCTCCGGGCTGAGGGTCTCAGGCGCAGATAATTTGCTTGTCCACAGTGTAGGTGTGGAATACTGCCTTCTCTACCTCTTTTTCTGTATGTCTTCCTAGTTTGAATTTTTTTCCTATTTTCTTAAAGTGAATATTTTTTTTTAGCAATTTATCTAATTTTAGAAATATTGAAAACATTTAAGTGGGGTGTATGTGTGTGTTGTGTGTGTGTGTGTGTGTGTGTGTGAGAGAGAGAGAGAGAGAGAGAGAGAGAGAGAAAAGAAAAAAAGAAAGAAGATTCATAATACATACATACATATATGTATACTGGGGATTGAACCCAGGGATATTCTGTTGAGCTATACCCCTAGCCCCCCCCCCCCTTTTTTTTTTTTTTTGCTGTTCTGGGGATTGAACCCAGGAGCATTCTACTTCTGAGCTACATCACCAGCCCTATTTTTTATTATTTAGTCTTGAAACAGTCTCACTAAGATGCTCAGGGTCTGGCTCAGTTGCTGAGGCTGGCCTCGAACCCACAGTCCTCCTATCTCAGCCTCCCAAACCCTGGGATTACAGGCGTGCCCCACCATGCCTGGCTCAGGCTCCGTTCTTTGCATTTGTCTGTGCTGCATCATGAAGCGACCCGGGTTTCTCACGTTCCTGCCTTGGAAGAGGAATCTTTTTGTTTTCTCCAGCATGCAATGGCTGCGGTCTGGTCACGAGTGACTTGTTTACCCACTAAGTCTCTCTCTGCGCTTCTGTCCTGGCACCACTTGTGACCACTGAAGTCGTCAGTGTCAGGTGGGGAAGTGGGATCCGGGGGCCGCTCTTGAATTGCTTTTTAGATTGTCATTGAGATAAACATTTGCTCAGCATTTGAATATTCTCCTAGAGAAGCTGGGGCTCCCGGAAACAGGTCTAGTTTCCAGCACTGTGCAAACTGCAGCAGGAGCTCAGAACACCTGGGCGGCTTGGTCAATTCAGGGTGGTCTGTCCCTTCTGGGCCAGGGCATCAGCTACCATCATGCCAACCTACAATCTGTCCTCCAGAGCCGTAGAGGGGGCTTTCTTACCCCTTGCCAGATAACCACTAGCTGCACATCACCTGTGGCGGGGCCCGGGCTTTGAGGTACCTGCAGAGCCAGTCGGGAGTGTGGATTTGGGAGCCAGCTGCTTTGAGAGGAAGAGGAAGAGGGGTCACCATGGAAACCGAGAAGGCCAGTCTCTGCACAGCCCAGCCGGCTGGCCCATGTGGCTGTGGCTGCTGGAGGACTCCCACTTGGGAAGCCAGGCTTGCTGCCCCTGGGTGCTAAGGTACACAGAGGGGCGGGGGCCCAGCCAGCACCCACGACCCTGGCCAGAGGTCTGGAACACGGAGCGTGTGCAGCCGGTGTGACTGGGTTCGCCCGTGCCAGGTGCAGAAGATGAATGTTCAGTGGCCACTATTTTAAAGTAAGGCTCGCAGGTTCCACCCGGGACGCAGATCACTGCCCACAAGCAGGACGTACAGAACGTAGCAGCCCAGCTTTGGGGCAGGAATGAGGAGGGCCGTGGCCGGGCCTGCCAGCCATTCCCCACTGGTAACAGGCTCCTAGCCTTGTCTGCAGCATGGGAACCACGAGTTCCTGAGCTGTGGCTTATGGGGAGCACGGGAGAGAGCTGAAGTGACGTGCTCAGCAGGTCCTGGCTGGGGCAGTGCTCAGGCTACAGAGAGCACACCAGCGCCCGGCCTGCTCGGCCACAGCCGGAGGTGAGGAACTCTGCAGTCCCCCGGCTGTGTCCTTGGCAATCTTGGGTGGCCAATAATAAACTCAGGGGGGCCCACCCGAGGCTGGCAGGCTCCTGGACCCCTGCAGAGGCCAGCAGCTTCGGAATAGCACAAGCAAGCCCACCATTTCCTCCAAGTGAAAGACAGAATTGACTTAAGATTGTCAACATTTGGGTATTCCTTCACCAAGACAGTGTTTCCCTAGCACCAAAATAAACCAAAATAGTGTGGTTTCCCCCCAAAACTATGATATCATCTCTTTACACGGCCCCTAAGTGGACTGTTTCCCTTTTCTCCCTTAATAAGTGAATTCCCGTAGCCTTCATTGGTGGAAGGATAATTAGGAGTGCAGGGTTTGCCCGTAGGAGTGAGTTGGGGTTAGTCCATCTGTGCAGAGCCCCAGGGGTGATTGCCACGGACCGAGCATGTCTGAGCCGGCGGGGACAAAGCCTTCTGAAGCCCCCGGCAGCTGTAATCTTGCAGGGACACCAGAGCGACCCTGGCCCCTGGTTTTGTTGGAATTCCATCTGCAAGGGATGGTGGGGAAAAAGGGAGCTGGGGGAGAACTTGGGTGGGGTTTTGTTATGCTAAGTCTAGAAATCATAAGAGCCGCCCTCGCCCTCGGGAGGCGAATGTAAGGATTTGAGGCAATCGTATATTTATTATGACATCTCTCCTAGCAACTGCCCCTCTGCCGCTAATTGGTACCATGCCAAGAAGCTTTTATTGCCTTGCTTCGCAGCTCGGTCACTCGTTCCTCTGGTGGGTCTCAGCGCCATGCTTGGTTTAGATGGGCTTAAGCTCCCTGAAACCAAGGGATACCTCATTTGGCCACATACTTTCTTTAGTAAGAACTTGCAAGTAAATGATTGGCCCAAGATTCACTGGTGAGTTGTTTCAATCTTGAAATATTTCCCCCCAGCAACAGGGTTTAATAATGGTCAGAACCCCAAGCTGGCTCTGAATTCATGATATTTGCAAAACTTGATTATGATTTGAGTAAATAAAAAATAGTACTGCCACAATATTGGCAGTTAATTAAAGCTTGAGCCTAATTATGTTACGTAAGAATGTTTTCATGTATTGTCATTTCGAAGGAAGAGCGGAATCGGGAGGTCTGCGGGGGAGGTTGGTAAAAACTCTGAAGGAGATCCAGGTCCGGGTCCTGTGGCTCATGCCTATAATCCCAGTACTTGGGAGGCTGAGACAGGAAGATCACAGGTTCAAGACCAACCTCAGCAACTTAGCAAGGCCCTCAGCAATTTAATGAGACCCCATTTCAAAATAAAAAATAAAATAGGGCTGGGGATGTAGCTCAGAAGCAGAATGTTCCTGGGCTCAATCCCTAATATCAAAAACAAAACGAAAAATTCCTAAGGAGGCTCATGGACACCTCTGTTTTGCCAAGGCATCTGAGTGTATTTCAGATTTCCTTCTTGCTCAGTCTAGGTGGCCCACCTAGCGTTGACAGCGTGCTCTGAGTCATTCTGGTGATTTTGTGGTTTATAAGCAGACAGCATGCAAAAAAGCAAGCAGAGTCTTCTGGGGTTTTTTTGTTTTTGTTTTGTTTTGTTTTATTGTGCACGGACAGGAATTTGAGACAAGAGTGAGGAGGCAGAGAGAGAATTGTGGCATGAAGTCTGGAGTCGAAATGGCCCGGGTGAGATAGGGGAGAAGCTGAGGCCAGTGTTGCTCAGCTGTGTTCTTAACCCAGGAAAACCTGTAAGCAGGGCAGAAGGTTTGCCGGGAATTGCTGGAAAATAAGAACTCATTGGAAGCAGCATTTAAGGAAGACTGGGTTAAATGTGGCTTCAAAAATCCTATTTCAAATTCCGGACGCCTTTCTAAAAGCCCTGGTATGGTTTCATTAAAAATGGATTAAAATAAATTATACAGGCTTCATCCATTAAGCATCATTAGTGAAGTTTGCAAATGGAGTTCCAGTTTTAAAAAGTGAGCAGTCTGAAATGAAAGACACTGTGGGATGAAATAGTCTTATTTACAAATATCAGGTGAGAATACAGTTTGATGTGTTATTTCTAGAAAAGGCAGTTTAGGTCTCCTTTGCAACAGATTTCTCTTGGTGTTTCCTAGGCATTTATGACGTGGTTCTTTGGACAATAAAATGTAGCACAGTGGGGCGTTTGAGTTATACTTCTCCAACTAATGGGAACTCTAAAGTAGTCACGAACATGAAAAAGTGAAGTTCTATACACAGACAGGAGGAAATGCATTGAATATATATGTCGTATAAAAACAGGAGGCAAGAACCAACTTACTACTCTAAAAATAAGTGTAATTTCCTCCTTAAGATGGCAAAGATACGCAGAAAGTTGGAAATGTGTCCATGACCCTTGCGTCTCCATCTTCTCGTTCCATTTGCATGAGATTTTATATTTCCTTCTCTTCCTCGTAGGGCATGCTGTTGAAGAGAAGCGGCAAGTCACTCAACAAAGAGTGGAAAAAGAAGTATGTCACCCTGTGTGACAACGGCGTGCTGACTTACCATCCGAGTCTCCACGTGAGTACCGCCCTCGGAGCGATCGCAGTGTGGACGTGAGCTAGAGACCGGGGCCAGGGACCCTCCCAGCAGTCACAGCCCACGCCCCTGTGAAGGTGCAGTGGTCTCTGGTCTCCTGGACGATCGTGAGCTAAACAAGACTGTCCCTGGAGCTGTGACTCATCTTGAGCTCTTCCCCCTCCCTCTCAGTCAATCTATGGCTCTCTCGTTCTACAGAGAATTACAATGAAAGGCGCAGGTGAAGTCAAATTTTAAATGAGAGTAGAAGGACAGGAGCAAGCGGTAAGAGGAAGGGGAAAAGAAGGCACCTATAAGAAAATCAGAAGGAAACAATTAGATCTGAACTCTAGGGTTCAGCTCCAAATAGCGGAGAGTAAAAAATGCAATTGGTGACCCAAGTACGAACATACCAGTTTGTAAGGCAAGAGAAACTCTTCTCTGTGTGCTAATGAAATTTGTTAGGCTGGTGATTTCTGTTAGATTCAAAAACAGAATTAGCTGGGCATGGTGGCGCATGCCTGTAACCTCAGTACGCAGGAGGCTGAGACAGGAGGATCTCAGGTTTGAGATAAGCCTCAGCAACTTAGCAAGACTCTGTTTCAAACACAAAAAAATAAAAAGGGCTTGAGGTGTAGCTCAGACATAAAATGCCCCTGGGCTCAATCCCCAGTACCACTAAAAAAAACATACAAACTTACATACACACACACACACACACACACACACACACACACACACACACAATTATTCTTGGAGGAATGCAGACATTTGCCCAGGGGTAGTTCTTTTAGAAAACTTTGGTAACATTCAAGGTTGGGGTGTTAATTTTGATTTCATAACAACACATTCCATGGTTCTTACTAGAGGTAGGAAAATGTATGGGTTAGAATATATAGTGTTAAAAATTGGATGGGAGAACATATATAGTGTTATTTGATTATATCACCATATCAAGCTGTTCATTTTTTTAAGTTTTGAAATACTTTCAAAAACTATAGTTACTGACAGAAAGTTAGGGGAAAAAAAGCATATTGAATGAAAAAAAAATACCACCTAGAGAAAATGATGACTCACGTTTTGAGGTGCATACTCCCAACTTGATTCCTGGCTTTGGGGCTTCGTGGTGCTACATGTGTGTGGGCTGCCTACAGCCGGCTCTCCTTGCTAATGACAGATCATACCCCCTCTCCATCTCAGCAAATGTCCTTGTCCACTGCCAGTTTATGGTTAGGTGGCATTCCACTGTGCAGGTGTACCCCAAGGGATTCAACAGTACCTCAAAAGCAGACACTTGGCAAATAAATGTACTTTGAGTTTTTTTACCATCACTGGTAACCCACCGGTCACCTTGTCTCCAGACCCCTGTGCTCTGGTGCATTCCCTGGGAGGAATTCCTAGTATCTAGCTTCCTAAGCTTTGGGTGTGTGTCATCAAATTCCCAGAGAGACTGATCAGTTTTATCTCCTCTGGCAATACACAAGAGGCCTTTCCCCTGCACTCTAAAGAACGTGTACCTTTAAAAAGGAAACAAAAGTCTTTTCCAGCAGCTAGGTAACAAATGGCATCGTTGTTGTTTAATTTGCTTGCTGGAGTAAATCCCCCTTGTCTTACTGCAGTAGCTATACCTTTTAGAACCGTGTCAGGAAAGCAGGTGTTTCATTAGGCAGCCCGGGCTTGTTCCCGGTACTGACAGAGATGCCTCCCATGCTTGCCTAGTAAGTAGACTTCTGAGGCTTAGACAGACAGTCCCTGATTTACAATGGCTTGATTTAGGATTTTTTGACTTGGCTTTGGTGCGGAAGTGTATCCGTTCAGTCATTTTGCTTTTTACTTTCAGTATAATACCCAGTGAATTATATGAGCTACTCAACACTGTTTCAAAATGGGCTGATGTTAGATGATTTCTGCACAACTGTAGGTTAATGTAACTGTTGTGTGTGTGATTAAGTTAGGCTGGGCTAAGCGGAGCTGCTCAGTAGGCTAGGTGTATTTGAGGCATAGCTCACCTAGATATTTTCAGCTCAACAATGGGTTTATTGGGACATAACCCCATCGTAGGTCAAACAGCATATGTATACAGATATTTATGGGAATATATCTGCATACAACATAAATAGATGTATGCAGAGAGATGAATGCAGAGAGAGAGAGAGAGAGGTATTCAAATAAATGGGTGGGTGGATGAATGGATGGATGGATGGATATGGGTAGATTCAGATGGATGGATGGATGGATAGATAGATAGATAGATAGATAGATAGATAGATAGATAGCTGTATTCAAATGGATGGATGGATGGATGGATGGATATGGGTAGATTCATATGGATGGATAGATAGATGTATTCAAATGGATGGATGGATGGATAAATTCAGGATGGATGGATATGGGTAGATTCATATGGATGGATAGATAGATAGATAGATAGATAGATAGATAGATAGATAGATGTATTCAAATGGATGGATGGATGGATAAATTCAGGATAGATGGATGGATGGATGGGTGGATGGATGGATAGATGGATGGATGGATGGGTGGATGGATGGATGGATGGATGGGTGGATGGATGGATGGATGGATGGATGGATGGATGGATCGATCGTAGATAGTTTCAGATGAGTGAAACATTGAGCCAGCCCCGACTCCCAGAATTCCATCAGCAGCTCCTCTACTTGGCAGGTTTGCCCACCTTGGCTTCCATCAAGTCTTCACCCTGCCCTCCCTCCCTGCCCCCCGCCATGTCTCCTGGCTTCTCCAAAGGCTCAGGAATGGGCACCGGCCTCGGGATGGCGCGGGCCCTGGGCTGTCTTGCTTTGTAGGTGAGCGGAAGAGTGTAGCCACAGGAGGAAGAGATGATGGAGGGTGTCAGCTCCAGGAGTTTAAAGACCACTGACCAGTTCCCACCCTGGGTGCCCATCGTAGCCTAGTGGAGGGGGGTGGGCAGCAGGGACAGCGGCCCAGGTGGGGACACTGTTTCCATAACAGAGCAGAATGTGCTCAGCTGCCAACGTCTGATGGACTTGGGCTGCCCGGCCTGTCCAGAAATGGCGGCATATGTGCATAGCTTTCAGACCCACACATGCATTCAGAACATGTGCTGTCCATGGAGCACTTGACACCAGCTAGAAGTGTGTCTTCCTGAAATCTGGAGAAAGAATTTGTTCAGTGGGTAGGAAGCTTGATAACATATTGTCTTCTGGGTTGCTGCAGACTCTTGTTTAAGAGTGTGGGACTCTGAAATTTTCACCAAGAACTTTTTGTGTGTGTGTGTGTGTGGTACTAGGTAGTGAACCCAGGGCCATTCAACCTCTGAGCTACACCCCCCAGCCCTATTTTATTTTTTATTTTGAAATGGGGTCTAAGTTGCAGAGGGCTTCACTAAGTTGCTAAGGCTGGCCTCCAACCTGCTATCTTCCTGTCTCAGTCTCCCAAGTACTGGAATTACAGGCATGTGCCACCACACCTGGTTCCACCGAAAAACTCGTAACAAACTAAATAAAGCTAATGAAGTTAGTTGGGCTCCTAAGGAAAAACCTCTCCTGAGATTGGAAATGCTTGACATGAATTAATTACCCGCTGGGGCTAAGACTGGGGCCCAGAAAAACCCTTCCTAGTTAACCCATCTTTCTTTCTCAGGATACTG
>PVLC010047275.1:0-11124 GCA_004027655.1 Graphiurus murinus
ATGGTAGGAGTTAAAGTTGGAAGGTGGGTCAGTCGTGGGAAAAATGGCATTCAGCCAGTGTCCCCAGATGAGCTTTGCATGTCACAGCCAAGCCCTTTATGATTGGTCGGTGTAGGAGCCATCCCAGCTATTAAATACTATCACCCCTGGGGGTAAGGTTGTGTAGGCACAGAGACCAGAGCAAGCTCAAGACAGGGAATGCCAAGTTAAAGAGTTCAGATCTTATCTTGTCACCATTAGGGAGCCAGTTATAGGTCTTCACACAGATGAGTCAACTGCCAAAAGTGATTATAATGAGATTCATTGAGCAGTGGGATGTAGGATGGATGGATGGGGGAGAAAGAGGCCATGGGGGGATTAATTAGGGGACTATTATAATAGTTCAAGGTGAAATAATGATAACCTAGAAGAAGACGGTGACAATAAGATGGAAAAGAGCAGAACATGGTGGCAGATGCCTATAATCCCAGCACTGAGGGAGCTGAGACAGTATTGTAGGTTCAAAACCAGTCTCAGCAACTTAGCGAGACTCTGATCAACTTAGCAAGACCCTGTTTCAAAACAAAAAATAAAAAGGACTTGGAGGTAAAATGCCCCTGGTTTGCATCCCCAGAACCCCAAAAATGAAAATAAGAAAAAAATAAAGTGGAAGAGAAGCCCTGTGTGTACAAGAATGATCCAGCAAAAGAACCAATTCTTTCTTTCCATGGGCCTATGCTTAGTACAGAGCCTGATGCTGGGTAAACAGTATGTATGTGTGTGTGTGTGTGTGTGTGTGTGTGTGTGTGTGTGTGTGTGTATGTATGTTTGCAGTACTAGGAATTGAACCCAGGGACACTCTACCACTGAGCTACAGTCCCACCTCTTTTTACTTTTTATTTTGAAACAGGGTCTTCCTAAGTTACCTAGGTTGGCCTCAAACCTACAATTCTCCAGTCTCGGTTTTTCCCAAGTAGCTAGGATTAAAGGAGTGCACCACCATGTTTGTCAATTATTAAGACCTATAGAAACATTTTCAGGTATACAAAAGTAAGTGGGGACATAGGTATTTTGGAGGAAACAGAATGTTAAAGACTAGGAACACCTTTAAACATCTTGACTGCATCCTCCACAGTTTGAAGGTTTGGAATATGAGACTCAGAGAAACTGTGTTCTGCCCATAATTTGATAAACCTGACTTAGACATCTTGCCATTTTTGTTGTTCCAATAAGTCCCTAAATGGTATGCATACTTTTTGTTATTGTTACTTCTATTTGCATTTCTATTGTCAAGAGCTTGCATTTTGTTGAAAGCTACTATTTTCCATTTATATAACCTGTATGGGAGAAGTGTAGACAAAGAGGATAGTTGACTAAGACCGTTTGTGAAGATAGATGGGAGAGGAGTCATTCTGTAAACTGGTTTTAAGGACTTTCCCCCAAAGCGTTGAAAGATAGCTCTGTCACTTGGAGAAAAGTTAGCAATTCCAT
Organism: Graphiurus murinus; assembly: GCA_004027655.1. Taxonomy (NCBI): domain Eukaryota; kingdom Metazoa; phylum Chordata; class Mammalia; order Rodentia; family Gliridae; genus Graphiurus; species Graphiurus murinus. The sequence continues at coordinate 1,471 of PVLC010047275.1, forward strand.
AAACAGATTTTCCAACGGAGAAAGAGGTAAGGCCTTCATTCTCTGCAGCAACATTTTTCAAACTATGGCTTACCACCTATGAATAGGGCAGAGAAACAACTTAGGGCTTCCATCCAGGACACAAATAGAATAAGATGAATAGAACAAGATAGGACAGGATAAAATAAAATAGGATGGAATGGAATGGAGTAGAATGTGATAGAATGTATGGATAGTACTAAGGGATGAACACTGTTTTAAGACACTTTTTTCTTTTAAATTGTGCATGTGTCGTGTGTGTGTGTGTGTGTTAAAACATAAATATGCTTCTTATTGTGAGCCACAGTCAAAAATGCTTGAAAGCCACTGCCCAATAAACATTTTTTTTCCTCAAAGCAAATGAAAGCCTTCCAAAATCAGCTGACAAAATATGGAATTCAGTTAGATGAAGAAATGAAAAAAAAATATTTAAAAACTTTCTTTACTCTCCAATGGATCTCTCTACATAACATTTACCTCTGAGTTTCACACCCATCCTTCAACCTCTTAAATTTTTTATTGGTGCATTTAATCATACATCTTTGTTAGGTACAAGCTGGTAAAGGCATACATGCACACATTTCTCATTTAACCCTTCCCCAATTCCCGCCCCACTCCCTCGCCCTCCCTCCTTCTCAGGTTCAGATTAGTGATTGACTTTGATATGTTTGTGAAAGTACATCATGTACATTAGGGTGTCCCCGCCCCCATCACCTTCAGTTAAATATTCTCCATGGCCTTCTTTTCTCTCCTCTTCTCTGTTTCTCTCTTTCTTCTTCTCCAGTACTGGGGATTTTACCAAGGGCCTTATTAATGTGAGCTACATCCCGAGTACTTGGGATTACAGGTGTGTGCCACTGAGTCTGGCCCTCGGTCATCTTTCTATATAAATGCACATTAGCAAGTCTATGCTAGGGAACAATTTTTGCCTTCATGCCAATAGACTCTGAAATGTAGTCAGTATTTGTAGAATTCATCACATTCCATAATGTAACTACTCCAACCATAGTCAGTTTCAAGCCACTAATAAGAATTCACTAAATGTAAAATTGGAAAGAGATGCACAACAACATATATTATATAGTATTTCTACCCCAGAGATATGATAAACAACTTCAAGTACACAGATAATAGGAAAATGTAAAATAGGAAGGGATGAATTTTGAATATTTATTATCTTCTAAAATATATTTTAATGGTAAGTTTATATAATTTTCTTTTTAAAAATAGCTGTGTCTAACACTGACTTGCAACATTTAGCTCCAGTGCACTAGCGTCCGGTTCAAGCTCTCCAGGGAGTTCTCATCCCACACTCTGCCACCTGCTGAAAAACCCAACTGGGATCTCTTCCATAAGAAACCACAAACTCAACATACTGAAATCTAAAACACTTTCCTCTGTGTGTCTCCTAGAGCACACTTCTCTTCCCCTCTTGACTTCCCCATTTCTATTAATGGTGCCTCCAATACCCATCCAATCAGTTGCGAAGGCTTGCAGGCTCTGCCTATCCAGCCATCTTCAGACCTGCCTCCTCTCCATGTCATGTAGGGTTACTGCCCTGATCCTGACCAAGGAACTGGCCCTTTCCCCTTCAGTTTCTTCTTCTCGTTCCAATCTATTAGATAATCCTGTTTGGTTAATCTTCAAAATGCACAATCCTGATAATATAACTCTTCTATTCAACACAGACACACACACACACACACACACACACACACACACACACACACACACACACCTGGCCTTCAAGGCTGTCCTTATTCTATGAAGATTAGACAGCCCCATGTCCCTTATGCTTGGAATATGCCCTGCATTTCCTGATGATGTGCTTTTGCTCACATTTTGCCTTTCCTCTGCAATGTTCTCTTCTTGAAGGGACACATACCTTTCACTTGAGACTCAGTTCAAATGGCAATACAAAGGTGTGGGTTGGTTGTCATAGGAATATATAAGTTGATGAGAATTTGGAGAGTGGAAATAAACAAGAAGTCCCAGGTCCAGAAATCATTTAAAGAAAAAAATAATTTATTTGGTTACTATCTTTTACAGAGGCTCATACCACATGAAGGTAGAACTTACCCCATTGTTACTAGTAAAAGGTTTACTGAGAGCCAACATGAGGTTTGCCTCAAACCTGTGGATTTCAATTATACATGCTGCAGCTGCTCTTCATTAACTGAAATGATCAAGAATTGTCGGTACTTTAACCATTTGGTGTTTACTATAATTGTTCCCCTTGTGTAATTGTGCCCTGAGCTAAATTGGGTGGAGGGGGTGGGAAAGGTGGGCGGCAGAGTCATGCAGCCCCTGAACCCTGGGCTGTCACCAACATTGATAATACCCATTTACCTTTGAGATGCTGATTGCAGTTATTAAAAATCCACCACATGCCCAAGACTTCTCAGCAGCCAGAAGCAAAGAGGCTGGAATTAATTCAAATGTTGTATACACCTTTTTTCCGTCAGCTCTTCCCCAGTGTTTAGAGTAAAACAAAATGCTTCTAGTAGTACTTGCTTTTTTTTTTTTTTTTTTTTTTAGGAGAATTATAATGATGATCAGCAAATGACCAAGTGATTCCTTTTCCTTTAAGTTTCAGATATGAGGCTGATGTTTAGCAGCAAAGGAAGAAGGAATAGGCTGCTACAGTTCTGTGGTCACTGGTACCAATTTTTCCACAGAATGAAATAACTTTGAGTTATGGAGAGCCTGAATCCTCAGCCCAGGAGAGGTGAAAGAGACACAGGGAAAGGAAGGCAGAGGAAGAAAACTGGCAAAGGTTGCATCAAATGGCTGAGGTTATCAACAAGTGGTCTGGTGATTTTTTTTTTCCAGGAACACCATTTGAGTTCTTGTTAAAATGCAGGTTTTTGGGCCCTGCCTCAGACCTACTGAATCACAGCCGCTAGGGAGACAGCCTGGGGCTATGCATTGTTCATGGGTACAACACTGATTCTATGCAAGCTGAAGATGGAGGATCACTGTTCTATTGTTGGCCAACTGCGGCCTGCAAGCTGAATACAGCCTTTGAGTTAAAAAAAAAGAAAATGGTTTTTACATTATTAAAGGGTTGTGAGAAGGAGAAGACAACAGACAAGAAAAGAAACATAGACTATGCAATACAATCTACAAAGCCTAAAACGTTTACTATCCAGGCCTTTACAGAAAGGTTTTCTGACTCCTGTCTGGTGTATCACAAAATAAAAGGCTGTATCTGAATTTAGCTCCATCCCAGCTAAAATAACTGATGTAACAGATCTTTTTAGAAAAAGTGTGAGAGTGATAAAATATGTACGGTTGTGATCTAAAAATGCATTTGTAATAATTGTTGGTGGAGAGAAAAATACATAAATACAGTTACAATAAGCATTCTGTAGTGTCTTTGAAAATGTATTTTCATCCAAATAAGAATTTTGATAACTCCTCTTGATTTTATCTTCCATATACTTTTTTTTTTTTTTTTTTTTTGGCGGTACTGGGGATTGAACTCAGGGGCGTTCTACTTCTGAGCTATACCCCCAGCCCTATTTTTTAGTCTTTATTTTGAAACCAAGTCTCACTAAGTTGCGGAGTGTCTCACTAGGTAGCTGAGGCTGGCCTCGAACCGGGATCCTCCAGTTTCAGCCTCCCTAATGCTGGGATTACAAGCGTGGGCCACCACGCCCGGCTTCCATATACTTATCAGATGACAATATATCACAAATTAGCCTAACAAAACCAGTGCATGCATATTCTTTACTGGTCTATGCATGTCTGCACATAATTATTGTCACACATGTGAGAAAATGTAAAATTATACACTAAAATGTCTGGGAAATGACAATATCATGAATTCTCAAAACAATCCAGGAAAATAATGCACAAAGGGAATAAAGAAAAATTAAATTTAGTATCTTTCTACTTAAAAGGAGTTTAAGAATCATAGAGTAGTTCTACCTCCTAAGAACTTTGGGCAAGAGGCTATGAACTCAATTGTGGAAGGGTTCAGACCCTCACACTGTGTCCAAGAATCTCAGCAACTGGGAATCACACAATTCAGATTCATAAAGTAATCCCAAGGCCAGAATGCAGTTTCTTTAGGGGCAATTTCTACATATTTGTTATCTATATTTTAAAATTTAGTTTACTTTTAATATGAAGAAGAAAACTTCATTATAGAATCTAGAAACAAATGTTGGCTTTAAAGTATGTTAACTTGCAAGTGACTTGCCTTTCGGAATTGTGAACTGAAACATCTCACAATAATTTTCTCTAAGCGTTATTTTTTCCTAAAGAAGAAAGAAATGTTAAAACTTAAGGAGCATCTAACATTTTTATAAATATTTAAACTATATAACAAATTTAAAGAAAGTTTCAAACAGTAAAGTCTTGAAACTTAGCATTCTTCACCATTTAATAAAATGACTCATTTTAGTAAGAACATGCTTTTTTAGTAAGAAAAATGCTTTCTGAGCTAAGTTTGAACTGCTGGGGCACATGGGACACCCACAAACCCAGTCAGCAGAAGTCTCAAACTCCTAAAAGATTAAAGGAAAAATAAATTAGTGTGCAGAGAATGAAAAAAAAAAAATCCCCAATGGTACTAATCTATAAACGGAAGTAAAACTAAAACTCCCCTAAAATCCCCCAATCATCAATCCTTATAAACTCAGCACTTCTTTCTGTACTTCTTCAGGAGCCTCTAGCTAAAGGAACACGAAAGTGTTTGCTTACTTGTAGCTGGTAAAACAGAGCCCTCAAATTACACTAATCGTGGACACCGACCTCGGTAATGACAAAGTGTTTAACTTTAAAACCATGCATTCAAACGTGGGGTTTCCTGAGTTCAGTTTGGAACCCAGTGCATTTTTTGCAGGTGTACGATCCAGGGCGTGCGCACTTTGCAGGGGGCAGAGGTGCGAGCCGCCCGGGCTGGGCGGGGTGGGTGGGGTCGGGCGTGTCCCGGAGTGAAAGAGAAGGGCTTGTGACCTAAGACGGCGGCGCGTGGGCTGCAAGATCCGGGAGGGGAGAGAAAGCTCCGCCGACGGGGCCCTATAAGTCAGAGGCAATAGCCGCAGGCCTATTCGTATCTAAGTGTTCCTGGTCACTAACAAGTAAATTAAAGATGTCCTTTTTAATATTTTTAAAGACCTGGCCAACATCCTGGGAGGAGGGGGACTCCCATCCTTTATCCCTCCCCCTTCCCCGATCCCCAGAAGGCTGAGTTTTAAACCTTGCCCCCAATCCAGTCCCCAATGCAGGAGTTCCCCACCACCACCCTTCCCACCCCTGCGAGAGTGAGTCAGAGCGCGGCGAGCTCGGGTCCCGGTGTCCGGGAGCACGCCAAGTGGGGCGACGGTGGTGCAGCTGCCGTGGAGGGGAGGAGGCATCAGTGGGACTTGGCGCGGGCCAGCGCCGCCGCGGCCCGGGAGCGGGGTTTGCGCAGGAAAAGGCGCCTCTGCAGCCCCGGCCGCCCCTCCCCGGGCTCGCCGCCCGCGCGCCTCCCGGGTCTCGCCGCGCGCCAGGCGCAGCGCGGCGGCGCGAGAGCCGAATGGGAGCCGCGGCCCGGCCGGCCCGGCAGCCCGCCGGCTGCAGCCAGGGCGACCGCGGAGGCGGCGGGCAGGGCGCGTGCGCACTGCAGGGGCGCCAGATTTGGCGGGAGGGGGAGTGTCCAAAGCTCTTTGTTTGATGGCATCTCTGTTTACAGAGTTTACACTTTAATATCAACCTGTTTCCTCCTCCTCCTTCTCCTCCTCCTCCCTGACCTCCTCCTCCTCCTCTTTCTCCGGAGAAACTTCGCCCCGGCGGTGCGGAGCGCCGCTGCGCAGCCGGGGAGGGACGCAGGCAAGGCTGCGGGCGGCGGGAGGCGGCAGCCGGTGCGTCCCCGTGGCTCTCCGCGGAGCCCCGCGCCCGCCGCGCCATGGCTCGGAGACCCCGGCACAGGTAACGGGGAGCCAGGGCGGGCGGCCGAGGGCGGGGGCGCGCGGGGCTCCCGGCGCCTGGGAGCAGGTGGGAATTGGTTCCCAGGTCTCCTGCGGGGCTGTCAGATCCTGCCAGGAGCCGGAGCCCCTACGGCGGCCGCAGAAGCGGCTGGAGAGCCTGATGAATGGAAGAGTCTTTGCGGGAAATGTATGGGGGACCTTGGGAAGAACGCCCTGCGGCTCATTTTGCAAGTTGCACGGGGACACAGTTCTCCTTTTGGGGTGGGGGGAGTAAACGGGGTAACAGCACGTTCCAGCTGGGGGCAGAGCGCTGCCCTGTAGCTTGGGCGAGCCCACCAGGTGCCTGGCTTGACGCCGCGGGTGTCGAGGGAGGCGCAGCCTAATTGCGGGATGCATTGAGATGTATTTGGATTTGGAAATGCAGAGCATATGGCAGATAGAGGAAAATGCCGGATTGTTTAGTAGCTGCAGGTAGTTTATATAAATTTCATTCATTCTTTATGGAGACAGAGAAGAGTGTCAGCTGACAGGCGGCTGGAAAGATTTCAGGCGACGAAAAGGGTTTGCAAATTGTTGTAAGCTCTAGTTTGGAAGGTCCAAATCATTATCCTCTGAGAGGCTTTTATTTCTATTGTACGCGCACCCACACGCACCCGCGTCGCACATGTCACTGCACTTGGGAAGGCTGGCCGGGATGATGGGTGAAATCCCTTTCCTTGCATTTTGGCCTCTCGGGTGGGAAGAGGAAGAGGAGGAGGAGGAGGGAAATACTCGTCGGAACTGTCAAATTGCTGGCGTTCCACCCTGCACCAGCCCCGGGATTTCCCGGACTCGGCACGCTGAGGGTCCCTGCGAGCGGCGGGGGCGGGGTCTGGCTCGGTGGCGGTAGCTGTCGCCACTGGGCGGGAAGGGACGGAGGCCCGCAGCACCCAAGGTCGCTGCTGCGCAACCGGGACGCAATCCCCGCGGGGTCCCCTAGGCGAGAGGTCCCGGCGCGGCGCGCACGCGTGGACGCGGCCGAGGTCGCCGCTCCTCCCCGCGCCCTGCTCCAGCTGCCTGGAGTCGCTGGGCGACTGGACGGACCCTCGCCCAGAGGGTTTGGGAAAAAGACCCAGGAGGCAAAGCAACCCCGCCAGCTTTTCCTTGGGGTGTTTGATTTTCGCATACTTTTTTTCCTTTCGAGCTGGTGGGCGCCGGTCCTTGTGCAGCGCTGGGAAGTTGCACTGAGCGTGGGCGTGAGCCCTGCAGCTAGCGGCGCCCAGAGGCCCGCCCGGGCCTGGAGCTTCGCCTGTGCATGGCTAGGCTCGGAAAGGGGGGCGTCTAGGGGGACTTTGCTCCCTACCCCTCTCCCCCGGGTCGGCCTCACCAGGTGGCGATCTGACCCTTGAGAGTTTTCATTTTATGCCTCTGGGACTTGACAGGAGAGCACGGGGGTCACCTGTTTTGTGGAGAGGAGAGACCCGCCGCTGGCAGAGCGTGCGCAGGGAAGGGGTGCTCCACGCCCCGAGATCTCGGCTGCGCCCGCGGGGCGGGGCGGAGCTGCACAGGTTCCCTGCGGCTCTCAGGTAGCCCCAAGGGGAGGCGGCGGGGAGGGGCGGGAGCCTTGAACCTGGCTCAGGGGGAAGAGAAACCGGGCTGCGGGCTCCGAGCCGTTTCTTGCAAAGCTAGCGTCAACTCGACTGGGATTATTAACCAGGTCAGCGAAATGAGTCTGAACCCCTTTTCTAGACTCACAATAGAGGCCACAAGGCACTTCCTCCCGCTCCCCTCCCTCTTCCCAGCCCTCAGCACCTCTTTTCTTTTTCGTTTCTGTGCACGGTTTGTTTCCTTGACAGAACGTCATATTCATAGTTGTACTGTGGTAACCACACCGGGTCTAGCAGGTGGAGGAGTCCGAGTGCATCAAGCCTGAAATCAGCCTTTGAAAGTCCTTTGACTGTTGGGTCTGATATCTTGTCAGAGCAGATAAAGGAAAAGTTATTTCAGGTCCTTAGTCGAAATTAATCATGCTACCCAGGCGACCGGGACAATTCAGAGCTAGGAAATTGCATGCAAAGCTCACAGGGGAGCCCGCGTGCCAAGCCTGCTGATAGAAAGCAGTCCTGGAACTGCCCCTGCTGCCCTCATGGCCCCCTGCAGGACCTGCAGAAGTCACAGGCCACGTTTTTTCCCCCCAAGTCCTTGGTTTTGCACATCTCTGCCTCTGTGCTTAACTTTTAAGAGGCACCCAAGACACGGAGGCATCGTTTAGGCGCGCTGGAAAGTACCTTAGAAATAGAATCTAAGCTTTATGTACAGGTGAGGAACCGAGGTCCCGAGAGAAAGGAAGTGATTTGTCCAAGTCCCACGGCCAGGCGGAGGCAGAGCTAGGTCTAGCACCTTAGCCTCCAGAACCTTGGTCCTGTTGATTCCTGTTCTTTCTCACCTGATGTGGGCTGCCCCCTGGGGGGATGTTGAATAGTTGCCTGCACCTAGCTTAAGTTGTTACCAAGGGAGAGTGCCCAGTTAATAGTTTGGGGAAATGTCCCCAGTTCTGAAAATACGACTTCCAGATCTAGCCAATTAACTGAAAAGTTGATTTGTGTTGAGTCTGTGACTCTGCTTTCAGATTCCTTTGGTTCTTGGTATCCCTGATCTTTCACAAGGGCCACCTCATTTGAGGGTTTTCCGAGGAGCTCACTTGGAACCTTTTAAAAGATGCTGACCTGCAGCTCTGGGCTTATAGCAACTTTTTTTTTTTTTTTGGTTTTATAATACTATATTTTATGTTAAAGGAAAACAATTGTAGTTATTATTGACCAGAAGTTGTTTACTGTCTACTATTTATAGGAGGAAACAAAACTAGGCTCTTTATTCCAGAGGATAGACTCTAAGTGAAAAAAAAAAAAAAAGATTTACAGATTATAAATACACTTTAGTGGGATTGTATATGCATATGTGTATGTGTGTATGTGTTTGTGTGCTGTGTCCGTATTCTAAGTTTAGATCACATCCTGTCACCATTCAACCTGGACCATCAAATTGTTGCCCAAAACAGTAATTTTAAACTATAAGAACCCAATTCAAGATTTTTGCTAAGTACCTTTGCTTGACTTGTAGGGGTTGGTAATATGTGCTTGTGAGTTAGTTTGGGAAGACAAACCCTGTTATGAATATAAACTTCCTTTTAAAAATAATAATTTGCATTATGACATTGCTTTATATCATTATTTCTATTAGTCTGTTTGGTGAATTTCTCAATATTACGATGACAAATTTTAGTGAAGTTTCTAAGAGTATTTTTTGGATTTTGTATAAGGAAAATTATAACTAAAAATAAACTTAAATTATTCTCATCTATTGAATAAACACTAAGTATAGAGTTCAAAAGTTATAAAAAAAATTCATAGTTTTAGTCAACTCAGTAAAAGGAAAGCTCTTTTGAAAATAGTAATGGGGTTTTTTTTAAACCCATAGATTTCTCCTGGGGGAATCCCTCAGTTTTGATTTAGGTACATTTTAAGATATTTTAAACAGCATTTCAGTCAGAGACAGAAAAAATAAGAGTAAGTAAGATTCTAACTATCAAGTGCCCTAATTGTTCACTTAGTTGCTCTGGAAACTGAGTACTGTAAACATATCCACAAGTTGGGTCAATCAGGCCTAGAGCTTTTAACATTTTGATACTTGTTAGTTGCAAAACAGTCTAGTCACTTGATGGTTCTATCCTTTCCCAGGT
>PVLC010047276.1:0-11148 GCA_004027655.1 Graphiurus murinus
CCCTGAGTTCAATCTCCAGTAAAACACACACACACACACACACACACACACACACACACACACACAGAAAAACCAGCCACTCGCTGACTCTTCAGCAGGATTAGCAACTGGAAAAAGAATCAGGAGGGAAGTCCAAGAGTGGCCAAAGAGGGAGAGACCCTCCATGAAGGAGCTGAGGCCAGACTGGGGGCTGAGTGCTCGGAAGATGTCAAACTTTATTGTTTTCGGTACTAGGGATTGATCCTCCCCTCTTAGTCTCCCGAGTACTTGGATTACAGGTGTGCCCCACTATACCTGGCCCATAAAGTGAAATTTTATGCTAAAATGATTACTTCCAAATTAATATATTGTTACACTAGGGTTTTAGATACACATGTGTCATTATAATTAACAAATGTACTATTCACACACAAATACCTAATGAATAGAATTAGGTCAACGGGCTCACCATGGGAAGAAATTAAGCTAGGTCCCTAATATGCCCTTTCTCACCAAATCATTTCTAGATGAATCACAGATTTGGCAGGAACTGGGCAGTGATCGCTTGCCTATCATCCTAGTACTTAGGAAGCTCGACAGCACTGTAGGTTTGTGGACAGCTTCACCAGTTTAGCAAGACCCTCTGCAACTTAGTGAGACTCTGTTTCCAAGTAAAAATAAAATAGGAGCCGGGCATGGTGGTACACACTTGTAATTCCAGTACTTGGGAGGCTGAGACTGGAGGATCCGGGTGCGAGGCCAGCCTCAGCTACTTAGTGAGGCACTCTGCAACTTTGTGAGACCCTGTTTCAAAAAATGAATAAAAAATAGGGCTGGGGATCTAGCTCGGAGGTAGAATGCCCCTGGGTTCAATCTCTAGTACCAAAATAAATAAATAAATAAATAAATAAATAAATAAATAAATAAAAAAAATTGGCTGGGGGTGTAGCCCAGAGGTAGAAGAATGTCCTTGGGTTTAATCCCCAGTGCCACAAAAACAAAACCCACAAAGATTTGGCAGGAAAATGACATAGTAGTGGGAAAAAATCCCCCCCCCCAAAATTAAAGAAATTCAAAGTAAGGCTGAGCCAGGAGGATCGCAGGTTCAAAGTCAGCCTTGGCAACTCCGCAAGGCTCTCAGCAACCTCGTGAGAACCTGTTTCCAAATAAGAAATAAAATTGGGCTGGTGGTGTAGGTCAGAGGAAGAATGCCCCTGGGTTCAATCCCCAGTACCAAAAAAAAAAAAAAAAAGTAAAACCATAAAATAATTTTTACCTATCTTGATTGGCCCCAACCCCCCATTTCCTAAGAACATCTGTTTTTTTTTTTTTGTGAGCCTGTGGCCAGAGGCATTTTAATTTACTGCTCTACACCTCCCTTGCGTGGTGAGAGGGCTGACGCGGTGGCCACGGGACCAGGAGCTGCTGGCCCAGAGGCGCTGCAGCGCCACCAACAGGCCACCGGAAGGAGGGATCCGCGTCGCCGTCCGCGCCTGCGCGCTGGTGCCGGGTGCATCTGTGTGCGAGGGAGCTGAACGTGCATGCGCGTGAGTGTGCACGTGTGCGAGGGTGTGTAAGAGTGCACACACTTGCACTGAAGGACAGAGAGATGCCGGGCATTTTCACCAAAGTGTGGATTAACTCTAGTTAGTAATTTTTGTTTTCTTGTGTAAATTATTTCTCAGTACTGTTTTAAATTTTTGGAACAAGCAAACATCCATTTTATTTTAATTTTTTGGTACTGGAGATTGAACCCAGGGGCATTCTACCTCCGAGCTACACCCCCAGCCCTATTTTTTATTTTGAAACAGAGGCTCACTAAGTTCTGGAGAGCCTCACTAAGTAGCTGAGGCGGGCTGCAAACCCCGATCCTCCAATCTCAGCCTCCCAAGTACTAGGATTACAAACGTGAGCCACCACGCCTGGCTTATTTTATTTTGTAGTGGGGATGGGACCCAGGGGCATTCTACCTCTGAGCTACACCCACCCCAGCCCTATTTTATTCTGAAAGAAGGTCTCACAAAGTTGCAAAGGAGCTAAGTAGCTGAGGCTGGCCGTGAACCTGTGATTACAAACGTGCGAAACCACGCTCAGCTTCGAACATCCTTTTTATTTTATTTACTTATTTGGTGCTGGGAATTGAACTCAGGGGCATTCTACCTCTGAGCTACACTCCTGGCCCTACAGTCTTTCCTTACTTTTTCTTTTCTTTTTTTTTTTTATGGCACTGGGGATTGAATCCAGGGTCATTCTACCTCCAAGTTATACACCAGCTCTGTTTTTTATTTTTATTTTGAAACAGGGTCTTGCTACTTTGATGAGAGTCTCACTCTTTGCTGAGGCTGTCCTTTAGCCTGCAATCCTCCTGTTTCAGTCTCCCAATTACTAGGATTACAAGTGTGTGCCACCATGCCCAGGTTATTTATTTATTTATTTATTTATTTATTTATTTATTTATTTATTTATTTATTTATTTATTTATTTGCTGTACTGGGGATTGAACTCAGGGGCATTCTACCTCCGAGCTATACCCCAGCCCTATTTTTTATTCTTTATTTTGAAACAGGGTCTCACTAAATTGCCTCACTAGGTAGCTGAGGCTGGCCTCGAACCCGGATCCTCTGGTCTCAGCCTCCCAAATGCTGGGATTACAAGTGTGCGCCACCACGCCCGGCTAAACATCCTTTTTATAATGAGAAAAAACACGTGTTTTTTGTTTGTTTGTTTTTTTAAAAGCATGGTGGTATACACCTGTAATCGCAGTACCTGAGAGACTGGGACAGGAGGATCACAGGTTTGAGGATAGTCTCAGCAATTTAGTGAGAACCTGTTTCAATACAAAACATAAAAAGGCTGAGGATGTAGCTCGGCGGTCGAGTGCCCCTGAGTTCAATCCCCAGTACACCCCTGCCCCTGCAGCACACACACACAAGCCAGGCATCGTGGAGACTGTGAGACAGCACTTGAAGGAATCCTAGCTTCTGTGAGGCCAGGCACGACCAGAGCGGCTGACTTTGGAACGGCAGCCTCGGGAGGAGGGGACTAGCACGGGGAGGGCGGTGAGCCCGTGCAGCCGCTCCGCTAGGCCTGTCGGGCCTCTCCAGAGCTGTGTGCTCTTCACCGCCTGCCACTGGCCTGGCCCTGTCTCAGAGGGAGGGTCAGCTGGACAGTGCACAGGGACGGTGACCTGAACCCGGCCCCTTCACCACCCTCTAAGCTAGCAGGTGCTCCGCGGGCCAGCGCGGTGGCGGCGGTCAGCCGCCCGTGGGGCAGACAGGGAGGCCATGCCCTCGGCCAGCGGCTCCAGGATACATGCGGTGGCCACCTACGCGGCGGCCAAGAGACGCCTGGACACAGCGGCCTAGGGCTAGGCAGGCCTGGCATTCTGCGTGCTGCTGGACGGTGAGCAGGCATTTGTCACAGCTGACCACTCTGTGCTACTTAACGACGACCACACAGTTCCTGAGCCAGGTCAGTGGCCTCAGAAATGCAGAGGCCAGCCGCGCCCACCACTGCCACCAGGACTCGGCCCTGGGCAGGGAGAGTGGCCTTCCCCAGCGTGCGCGGCTGGTGTGTGGGATGATGGGGCAGAGCCAAAGGTGGCCTCCATTCTCTCTCTTTCTCCCCAAATGGTCGAGAAACTGGCTGGCTCCCGCCCAGCCCTCCGCACGGACGTGCTTGCACCCACACGGGCTTGCCCTCGCACTCGCGACCTAAACCTACCGTCCTGCAGGCGACACGCCCGGCCAGAGCAGCAGGGCCTGCTGGTCCACGACGCCCCGGCCAGGCCAAGAATGGGAGGTGCGGAAGACTGCGGCATCGGGGCCCTCGTGTCCCCTGCAAGTGCCTCAGCTCCACCTCACCAGAGCGCCAGCCACGGCGGCTTGACCCCAGGGGAAGAGAGGCCTCCCCTGGAGCGAAGCTCCCCGCGAGCAGGCTGTCTCTTTCCCAGCCTCCCTCTCCCTTTTTTTCTTCTTCCCCTCTTTTTTTCTTCCCTACCATTTATTTATTTATTTATTTAATTCAGTACTGGGGATTGAACCCAGGGCCTCACACATGCTACATGCTAGGCAAGTGCTCTACCACTGAGCCAAACCCCTGGCCCTTTTTTTTCCCCCCCTTTTCTTTTTTTTCTTTTTTTTTTTTTTAATAGTACTGGGGATTGAACTCGGAGCTACACCCCTAGCCCTATTTTTTATTCTTTATTTTTGAAACAGGGTCCCCCCCCAAATATATGTATATATATATGTATTTTTTCTTTTGTAGAACTGGGGGTTGAACCTGGGGCACTCTACCTCTGAGCTACATCCCCAGCCCTATTTTTTATTCTTTATTTTTGAAACAGGGCCTCACTAAGTTGAGGAGGGCCTCACTAAGTAGCTGAGGCTGGCTGTGAACTTTCGCTCCTCCTGTCCCAGCCTCCCAAGTACCAGGATTACAAGCATGTGCCACTGCACCCGGCTTATTTATATTTTGAAACAGGGTCTCAATAGGTTGTGGAGGGCCTCGCTAAATTGCAGAGGCTGACCTTAAACCTGCAATCCTCCTGTCTCAGTCTCCTAAGTACTGAGATTGCAAGCAGGTGCCACTGTGCCTGGCTCTGAGGATATCTTTTAAATAGATTTCCAGAAGAATCACTGATTCAAAGGGTACGAAAAAGCCGGGCATGATGATGCACGCTTGTGATCCCAGTACTTGGGAGGCTGAGACAGGAGGATGGCAGGTTCCAGGACAACGTCAGCAAGTAGAGACTCTCATCAACCTAGCGAGACCTTGTTTCAAAATAAGAAATAAAACTAGGCTGGGGTTGTGGCTAGGAGGTAGAACACCCTTGAGTTCAATCCGCAGTCCCCCTCTCCCCCGCTACACATACAAAGGCTAGGGTACAGGTGGTGCACACCTGTAATCTCAGGATTTGGGAGGCTGATACAGGAGGACTGCAGGTTCCCAGCTAGCCTCAGCAATTTAGAGAAGCCCTGTGCAACTTTTTAAAATTTTTTTCCAGTACTGGGGATTGAACTCAGGGGCATTCTACCTCCAAGCTACACCCCCAGCCCTATTTTTTATTTTTTATTTTGAAACAGGGTCTCACTAAGTTGTGGAGTGCCTCACTAGGTAGCTGAGGCTGGCCTCGAACCAGGATCCTCCGGTCTCAGCCTCCCAAATGCTGGGATTACAAGCGTACGCCACCACGCCCGGCTCAGCCCTGTGCAACTTAATGAGACTTGTTTCAAAATAAAAATAAAGCAGGGATGTGGGTGTAGCTCAAAGGTAGAATGCCCCTGGGTTTCATCCCCAGTACCAAAACAAAGGGTAAAACATTTGACAGATGCAACGCTTCCTCCAGAAAGGCTTTACAACGTCAAACAGGACACTCTTTCTGTGGGCTGAAGATTAAACCCAGGGCCTCACGCATGCTCGGCAAGCACTCTGCCGCTCCGCTCCACCTCAGCCTGCCGTGAGACTTTTGAATCCGTGGACCTCTCTCCTGGGCCGCTGCGGAGCCCGTGGCGCCTCCTCGGGCACGTGGATTTCCTGGGAACTCACTGGCCTTGCCCGAGCCAGGCACCAGTTCTTTCCCTCTGTCAGGTGTGCGGGGACAGTGCTATCCAGTGGCTCTGACCTCTGATGCCCTTTCCTCAGAGATGCCCAGAAGGGCAGGATGCCTGCCTCGCCTGCGGACGGCTGACTTCCCCACGCTTTGGTCGTTTTTTTTTTTGTTTTGTGGTACCGGGGGATTGAGACCAGGGGTATTTTACCTCTGAGCTACACCCTCAGCCCTATTTTATTTATTTTTAAATTTTACTTATTTATTTTTTGGTACTGGGGATCAAACCCAGGGGCACTCTACCTCTGAGCAAGACCCCTTGCTAAGTTGCTGAGGCTGGCCTTGAACCTGTGATCCTCTTGCCTTAGCCTCCCAAGTACTGGGATTACAGGTGTGCACCACCACGCCGACGTCTCTCTCCCTTCGGTGGTGGTTGTGTGTGTGCAGCTGGGGCTTCGACCAGGGCCCGGTGTTTTCGAGGCATGTGCTCCGCCCTGAGCAGCCTCCCTGACCCGCCTTGGTGCCCCTCTCCGAGGAGCTCCAGCGCGGCTGGCCCTCCACGGCGCCCTGGGCTCTCAGCTTTGGGGCCACAGGGGCCCCGAGTCTGCACGGGTTCACTGCCCGGCCCTCCCGGGCCCAAGCCTGCCCTGTACTCTTGCCTCAGGCAACAGACAGGAAAGGCACGGCCAAACAGCGGACCCTGGAGCCTGGCCTTTGGGGTCATCTAGGAGACCCCAAGGAGACCCAGACAAGGGCAGAGGGCCCCTAGCGAGGCTGCAGGAGAAACGGGCAGGGGCGTCGGTGGTGGAGGGAGCAGGGGCGAGTCCAGATGCGGCCTGGAGTGTGGCCGCCGCCGGGCTCCGGGGTCCCCGGAGGGCACCCACTAAGGACAGTGGACGCCAACCGTGCCGGGTGAGGCTCTCTGCCCACAAGGCTTCGTGCAGACACCAGGGCTCTGGGCTTTCCCGTGAGGCCTGAGGCTCGGATGCTGGCGTTTCTTGGTGTAGCCATCTTGCATGCTTGGAACACTACATCACTTTTTTCTTTTGGTACTGGCAGTTAAACTCAGGGGTGTTTTAACTTTGAGTTACGGCCCCAGCCCTATTTTTTTTTTTTTTTTTTTTTTTTTTTGCGGTATTGGGTATTGGGGATGGAACCTGGGGGCATTCTACCTCTGAGCTACACCCCCAGCCCTAGTTTTTTTATTCTTTATTTTGAAACATGGTCTCACTAAGTTGCGGAGGGCCTCATGAAGTCGTTGAACCCGTATCCTCCAGTATCAGCCTCCCAAATGCTGGGATTACAAGTGTGTGCCACCATGCCCGGCTCCCCAGCCCTATTTTATTCTTTATTTTGAAACAGGGTTGTGGACAGCCTCACTAAGTTGCTGAGGTCGGCTGTGAACCTGCAGTCCTCCTGTCTCAGCCTCCCAAGTAGTGGGATTACAAGTGTGAACCACCACACCCTGCTGTGTGTGTGTGTTTGTGTGTGTGTGTGTGTGTGTGTGTGTGTGTGTGTGAAAGAGAGAGAGAGATACTGGGGATTGAACCCAGGGGCATTCTACCTCTGAGCTACACCCTCAGCCTTATTTTTTATTCTTTATTTTAAAACAGTCTCACTAAGTTGTGGAGGGTCTCATGAAGTAGCTAAGGCTGATCATGAACCCTCGATCCTCTAGTCTCAGCCTCCCAAGAACTAGGATTACAAGCCTGCACCACCACGCCCGGCCTACTTTTTATTTTGATACAGGGTCTCACTAAGTTGCTGAGCACCTCACGAAATTGCTGAGGCTGTCCTCAAACCTGCAATTCTCCTGTCTGACCTCCCAATTCCTGGGATCACAAGTGCGTGCCACCACGCCTGGCTCACGCATCATTCACTAACAAGCCTGGAACTCAACTGTCCCCTGACCTTCCTAGGAATCAGCTGAGCACCTGCAGCCCCAGACTTGGCGTCTGTCCGGGACAGCGCTGCCGAGACCTGGGAAGCCCTCGGCAGAGCCAGCGAGGAGCAGGCCACCTTGGCGTCACTACTCGGAAATGCCGCTGCACTGCCACAGACGAGAGGAGGAGGAGCGGGTCCAGGAGGCCAACCAGGTCCCGCCCTGTGCCCCACAGTGAGCGGCCTCCTGCTGACCCCATGCCCGCTGGCGCTGGCATGAAGCTGGGAGGCTTCCTTCCTGCCGCCTCCCCGGTGGTCCCGAGGCCCCCCCCCCCACCGCAGACCGGGACCCACGGCAGCCTCGCTGCTCCCCGTCCCGGGGCCTCACCTCTGGGGCGCCCCAGCTCCGCTCGAAGCCGGTTCCCCATCTCAATGAGCTGCTCCTTCTCCAGGTGGAGGCTGAGGATTTTTCTGGCTGCTTCCTTTAGTTTCCTCTGCAGGTGGGGCACAGACAGCCCTGGCTGGGGGTCCTTGGGGCACTCCTCCTGGTCCTCAGTGCCCACAGGTGTCCCATGGACGGGGCCCTGTGAACAAAACCCCGCACACCAGTCAGCCTCCTGAGACAGGCACCATCGAGCCCTCTGTTGGAAAGAGCATGAAGGCCCAGGGTGTGGAAGGCGGCACAGCCCAGCCCAGTCCCAGCCCCTGCCCCCGCCTGAGCCCCCGCCCGTCCCTGCCCCAGCCTGAGCCCCGGCCCCTGTCCCTGCCCCAGCCTGAGCCCCGGCCCCTGTCCCTGCCCCAGCCCCGGCCCCTGCCCCTGTCCCTGCCCCAGCCTGAGCCCCGGCCCCTGTCCCAGCCCCTGCCCCAGCCTGAGCCCCTGCCCGCCCCTCAGGATCAGAGTGTGTCGGGTGACTGTTGGGGCCTCAGGGAGGGAGGGGAGAGCACGGGCTGGTGCTTCGGTGGGCTCCTTCCTTTCCATGAACAGGGTGGACACAGCTCCCGTCCCAAGGCTGCAGCCTGGCCCAGCCTCACTCCCGGGCCCCCAGTTCCTGGGCCCTTTCCTGCTGGCCCTGGACCCTCGAGGCCCCTCCCAGCTCCCCCCTTCCTCGAGACCAAGCCTGGGCACCCCTCCCCCACCACGCTGGGATCCTGGCCTCTGTCTTTCAAGTGCAGACAATGAGAACTCTCGTCCAACTGGCACAGCGGCTCCCCCGGGGCCTGCTCTGGGCCCTAGTTCCTGGAAGCAAACAGAACAGCCCGGCCGGCACCGCCCCGCTCCA
Source organism: Graphiurus murinus (assembly GCA_004027655.1). NCBI lineage: Eukaryota > Metazoa > Chordata > Mammalia > Rodentia > Gliridae > Graphiurus > Graphiurus murinus. The sequence continues at coordinate 8,689 of PVLC010047276.1, forward strand.
GTGTGCCCCCAGACCTAGGGGCTGCACCCCGGTGGGCGCTGGTGCTGGGCCTGTAATGAGGAGTCTTCACTGGGCCTGCGCACTCCCAGTGGGAAACTAAACACAGCATCAAAACTTGGGGTCTCTCCTTTGCTCTGAGTCAGCCACCTTGGATGAGGGGGACGACGGGTGTGACTGATAAACATCTTGGGATGCGTGGAAACCACCCCCACCCCCTGCCAGGACAGCAGGGTTCTTATCATAGACACTCCTAAGGCAATGATCAACCAGGCCATGGTTCAACCAGAACGCTCAACTGCGCATGTCTCTGGCCCCCCTTGCCCATCTGACTTGGTGCAGCTGTACTGATTGCAGTTCCTTTTCTGCCTGGTTTTGGGGTGAGTGGCTGCCTGGTCTTGGGGGACCCCCAGAGGCCTGCCTACTGTGGCCCGCTCGCCTGCTTTCCCTGTCCCCTGCCTCTCCCTTCCTCCACCTGCCTCCTGACTACCCCCACACCCTGCAGGTCAGCTGGAGAAGGTAGGAGGAAAAAGCAAAGGTGTCCGAGAAGGAAGAGGCTGACGCAGGGGCCCTGGGCCTGGGCCAAGCCTGGTGGAGCCCCGGGACCTCCCTGTGGCCCAGGCCCTTCCTGCTGTGTGGCCGTTCAGTCTCGACACGGGGACATCGCGGACAACAGCAGCGGTGCAGGAGAGGCCAGTGGAGCCATCGTCCTGCCGCAGCCCAGCTGCTCCTGACACCTGCAGGAAGCCAGCTCGCTCCCCTGTCCTGGCCGCACGAGCTCTGAGTCCCCGGAACACACCTGCACAGCCTGTGCTGGCCATCTTCCCAGGACTGGCGGGTACCCATGCCCTACAGGTGCTGCCGTTCCTCAGGTGACCCGGGGCGCACAGGGTGACTGCACCAGTGCCTCCAGCATGTGCTACAGCCACGAGGGAACGGGGTGCGGTGTCATGGAAGACACAGTGGAGAGAGATGTCCGCCCTTCTTTGGGAGAGGGAAGTTCTGTGGCCCCACAGCTCTGAGCAGAGGCCTGGTGCAGCCCTGGGGAGGCACTGCCGGGGGGCCAAGTACCCCAAACCCCACGCTCCCCGGCTTGTGTAACTCCTGCCTTGCCCTTCTGCCCCTTTCCCAGCTGGGGCCTTCAGAGGAGAGCGAGGCTAGGCAAGTGGGAATCCCAGCCTGGTTCTAGCCTGGGGCTCCACAGGACACACCCGAGTCTCACGTCACTGGAAGTGAAGAAAGAATAGTCCTGAAATAGACCTGGCAAACCTCAGACATCTAGAGATTTCTTTAATTAATTAATTATTTTTGTGGTACTGGGGATTGAACAAGTGCTTTACCACTGAGCTACACTCCCAGCCCTTTTTATTTTGAGACAGAGTTTCACTCTCACTAACTTGCTGAGGCTGGCCTTGAACTTGCAATTTTCTTGCCTCAGGCTCCCGAGTAGCTGGGATTATCGTGGTGCTGCACTACTGTACCAAGCTTCAGACACTAAAGATTCGAGGGAAAATTTGCTCTCCAAACATGGGCCCCTCCCCCAGTGATGGGCCTCGCATGGCCCTGCAGCCTGGTGGTGGCCAGGGCTTGCCTTGGTCATAAATACACACGAGGAGGCGTGGTCCAGTCCATGGCCCAGGGTCTGGCTATCCACACTAACCCAGGGAGTGTGAAATGACCCTCCCTGGGCTCAGCTTCTGGCAAACTTTTATTTGGTAAAAGTTTATTTTGGAGCTGGGCAAGGTGGCACAAGCTTGTAATCCTAGTACTTGAGAGGCTGGGACAGGAAGATGGCAGGTTCACAGCCAGCCTCAGCTACTTAGTGAGGACTTACGCAATTTAGTGAGACCCTGTTTCCAAATAAAGAATAAAAAAGGGCTGGAGGTGTAGCTAGGAGGTAGAATGCCCCTGGGTAGCCGGGCGTAGTGGCACACGCTTGTAATCCCAGTACTTGGGAGGCTGAGACCAGAGGATCCGGGTTCACAGCCAGCCTCAGCTACCTAGTGAGGCCCTCTGCAACTTAGTGAGATCCTGTTTCAAAATAAAGAATAAAAATTAGGGCTGGGGATGTAGCTCGGAGGTAGAATGCCCTTGGATTCCATACCCAGTACCGCAAAAACAAAACAACAACAAAAAGAATGCCCCTGGGTTCAATCCCTAGTACTGAAATTTTAAAAAAAGTACTAGGATTACAGATATGGTGATTTAAAAAAAAAAAAAAAAAAGCCTTTCCCTAAAATAAAGATTCCACAGAGCCGGGCGTGGTGGCGCACGCTTGTAATCCCAGCATTTGGGAGGCTGAGACCAGAGGATCCGGGTTCGCAACCAGCCTCAGCTACCTAGTGAGGCACTCCGCAACTTAGTGAGACTCGGTTTCAAAATAAAGAATAAAAAATAGGGCTGAGGGTGTAGCTCGGAGGTAGAATGCCCCTGAGTTCAATCCCCAGTACCGCAAAAAAAAAA
>PVLC010047277.1:0-11170 GCA_004027655.1 Graphiurus murinus
TTAGTCTTTTGGTTGAGTTTTTTGGGTCTTCTAAATATAGGATCATGTCATCTGCAAATAAAGATAATTTCAATTATTCTTTTCCTATTTGAATTCCTTTTATATGCTTCTCTTGCCTTATTGCTCTGGCAAGAGTCTTGAGGACAATATTGAAAAAGAGTTGTGATAATGGGCACCTTTGTCTTGTTCTGATTTTAAAGGGAATCCCTGCAGTTTTTTCCCCTTTCAATATGATAATGGCTTTGGATTTATTGTATATTGCCTTAATGATGTTGAGAAATGATTCTTCTATTCCTATTTTCTGTAGTGATTTTGTCAAATGTTTTTCAGCATCTATTGCAATGATTATGTAATTTTTGTCCTTAGTTCATTTATGTGATGAATAACATGTATTGATTTGTGTATGTTGAACCAGCCTTGCTTTCCTGGGATGAAACCAGCTTGGTCATGGTATACAATTTTCTTGATGTGGTTTTGAATGACATGACTAGTATTTTGTTTAGATTTTTTTCATCTATGTTCATCAATGGTATTGGTCTGTAATTTTCTTGAGATATTTTGATTTGGTTTTGGTATTAATGTGATGATAGCCTCATAGAAGGAGTTTGGAAGAATTCCATCTCTTTTGATTTCACGGAATAACTAGTGAAGTGATGGATTTAGTTCTTCTATAAGGGTTTTGTAGAATTCAGCTGAAAATCCGTCTAGACCTGAGCTTTTCTTTGATGGCAGGCTTTTTGTTGCTGTTTCTATCTCTTTGCTTGCTATTGGTCAGTTTAGGTTTTCTATATCCTCTTGGTTCAATTTAGGTAGGTTGTATGTGGCTAGAAATCTGATGATTTCTTCCATAATTTCTAGTTCATTGGAATATAAATTTTCAAAATAGCTTGTGATGATCCTCTGAATTTACCCACTGTCTGTGTAATGCCTCCTTTTTCATTTCTAATTTTTAATAATTTGGGTTGATTCTCTCTGTCTTTTGGTTAGGTTTTCTAGGAGTTTGTCAATCTTGTTAGTCTTTTCAAAGAATCAACTTTTTGTTTTGTTGATCCATTGTATTGCTTTGTTTTTTTATTCTCTATTTTATTGAATTCTGCTCTGATTTTAATTATCTTCTGCCTTCTACTGGCTTTAGTATTATACTATTCCTGTTTTTCTAAGTCCTTGAGCTGTCTCATTAGGTTATTTGGTGACTTTCTGTTTTTCTTATGTGGGCACTCAATACTATAAATTTTCCTCTTAATACCACCTTCAAAGGGTCCCATAAATCATGGTACTTTGTATCTCTTTTTTTGTTTAATTCTAAGATTTTTTATTTTTCCCTTTATTTCTTCTCTGATCCAATCCTCATTCAAGATTGTATCACTCAGTCTCTATGTATTTCTTTTGGTCTTTCTGTTGTTGATTTCTACTTCTATTCCATTGTAATCTTAGAAGATGCAGGGAATTATATTGCAACTTATGACTTTGTTGATGTGTTCTTTGTGGCCCAGTATGTGGTCTACTTTGGAGAAGCTTTTATGGGCAGCTGAGAAGAATTTATATTCATCTGTTGCTCATTGAAATATTCTGTATATGTCTTCTAGGTCCATTTGGTTTATAGTACTCTTTAGGTCTAAAAAGTATTTACTCATCTTTTGTCTGGATGATTGATCTAGTAGTGTAAGTAGTGTGTTAAAGTATCCCAATATTATTGTAATTGGGTCTATTTGAGACCTGATGTCCTAAAGAATTTATTTTCCAAAACGGGGTGCACCTACATTTAAGGAATAAATGTTTATTGTCATTATATCTTCTTGTTGAATTGCTCCTTTGTCTTTTCTGGTGTGTTTTAGCTTAAAGTTTATTTTTTCAGATATGAGTGTTGCTACCCCTGCTTCTTTTCTCCATTTACATGGTATATCTTTTTCCATCCTTTCACCTTTAGGATATGGATATACTTAGTATGTGGATATCGTTGGATATCTTTGGCTATAAGGTGAGTTTCTTGCAAGCATCATATACTTGGTTTACATTTCTTAATCCATTTTGCCAGTCTATGTCTTTTAACTGGTGAGTTAAGACCTTTTTACATTCAGTGTTATTACTGAGATATAATTTCTGTTTCCTGTCATTTTGAGTTCTGTTTTCTGTTTGATGAAGTATTATTTCTCCTTTGCTTAATTGCCCCCCTGGTGGAGTCCATCTCTTCTTTGGTTCTGGAATTTGCTTCTTTTTTTCTTCTTTGTGTTTTATTTCTCTAAGTATTTTCTCTAGTGCTGTCTTAGTTGTCATGAATTGTTTAAGTTTCTGCTAGTCTTGGAATGTCTTTATTTCTGCATCAATTTTGAATGATATCTTTGCTGGATATAGCAGTCTTGCTTGGAAGTTATTTTATTCCAGGGTCTGGAGTACATCATATCAGTCCCTCCTGGCACCAATGACTTGGGTTGAGAACTCTAGAGTTATTTTTATTGTTTTGTCTCTTAATGTTACCTCTTCTTTTGTTCTCACTGCATTTAAGATTCTTTCCTTGGCCTCTGTTAGTCATTTTGATTATCACATGGCATGGGGAGGTCCTTCTTTGATCTTGTATTGATGGTGTTCTGAATGTCTCAATAGGCTGCATTATTTTTACCCCCAAACACCATGGCTGGGTGCTCTGTGGTGACCCCAGGGTACCCTATAAGGGCTTGGTGATCTGCAGACAATAGGTCCCTCCCATCTGAATGTCTCTGGGGTCTGTCTGCTAATTCATGTTTTTTTTTTGTTTGTTTTTTTGTTTTTGTGGTACTGGGGATTGAACTCAGAGGCATTCTACCTCCGAGCTACACCCCCAGCCCTATTTTTTATTCTTTATTTTGAAACCGAGTCTCACTAAGTTGCAGAGTGCCTCACTAGGTAGCTGAGGCTGGCCGCGAACCCGGATCCTCTGGTCTCAGCCTCCCAAATGCTGGGATTACAAGCGTGCGCCACCACGCCCGGCTTAATTCATGTTTTTAATGTGTCCAACAATAGCCCCCACCCCCACCTCCACAGGGGTGATTTGCAAAGTCTCAGACCTTCTAAGACTATGCCTTACCACACAAGTCCCTATGGCTGAGCAGGGCGGTCTTCTGCTGGGATGGCTTGTTAACTTATGGTCATCATGATAGCTGAGTCTTTGTCGAGCATGGAGCAAAATACCGACTGCTTTCGATGATGGTCTGTAGTTGCCAGCCTCACAGTTATCCATAGTTTCATTTCCTGATGGTCTCTGAGGGCCACAGTGCCAGCAGTCACCAGCCCCTGGCACATCCTGGACAAGATGGCACCACCACCACTCTGCATTCACTAGGTGAGATGTGTGGAGCTCTTTACAGTCCCCTGCTCTCCCTTCTGGCTCTGAGTCTGCCACATTTCAACTTGCATTGTTTTATTGAGTATTTTGCTGCTTTTCTTCCCTTGTCAAGAAACGGTCTTCCTGGTAGTTGAGTTCCAAGTCCTAGAGTTACTGTCTCCCTCTATGTCACTATCTTCCTCTCTATGTTTTTTTATTTTGAAACAGGGTCACACTAAGTTGCAGAGGGCCTCACTAAGTTGCTGAGACTGGCCTCAAAACTGATCAGCTTGTCTCAACTTCCCAAGTACTGGGATTATAGGAGTGTACCACCACACCTGGCCTCCCTGATGCTTATCACCTTATGGTCCAGCACTGTCCCCTACCTCCTGCCCAAACCACTAACTCCTGAGGCTCACATCGTACAGATATACAACCTTTTGTTCTAATCATTATGATTATCTCACAACCTGCTGGCCATTCTCCTCATTCATAGAAGGCTTTTAGTCACTAGCTCCCATCTTCCTTTACCCACCAACTACTATCATCATTCTCATGACTCATCATGAACATGAAGGGATCACAAAACATCCTGGCCTCTCAGATCCCAGATCTCCTACCCAGGGATGGGTTATCAGTACTCAAAAATTATGAGCTTTAGCACGGAAAGCAATACGTGCTATAATCTCACCAATTATAATGTGGTAAGTACTACAGTAGAAGAAATAGAAAGTACTAAAGAAACAAAGCTAAAAGGTTTTATTGATTCTGTCTGAGGGGTAGGGAAGGCATGTATGGGGGTGACTAAAGCCTATGACAGATCCCACAAAATGAGCATCAGTCACAAGATGGACAATAACAGAAGACAGAGGGAGCCATGCAAGCAGAGGCATAACATGATGTCAAAGTTAGAAAGGGAAATAGCCTGATACAGCTAAGAAATAAAGTTCACTGGGGAAAGTGAAAGAAAATTGTAAAGGTTCAGCACAGAGACAGTTAAGAAGTATGAATACAAAGCCAAGAAATATTGAGGATATGAAGAAGAATTACATGCTTCTACACTGATAAAGACAGATGGCAATTAATAGTTCATAAATTAGAGAAACAAAGTACTCTTGGATTATGGGTGTTATATACTGAATGTTTGTACACTTCCAAAATTCATATGTTGACATTTTAACCTCCAATGTGATGATATTAGGAGGTGGAAGGTAATTAGGTCAAAGGGGCGGAATGCTTACAATGAGATTAATAACCTTTCTTATGAGAGATAAGAGACCTGAGATCTTTCTCTCTCCACTGTGTGAGAACACAATGGGAAAACAGTCATCTATGAACCAGGAGGAAAGCCCTCACCCGGACCCCCCATTCTGTGATCTCAGACTTCCAGCCTCCAGAACTTTGATAAATAAATGTTTGTTATTTAAGCCCCAATCAACTAAGACCATGAATAGGGGAGAGGTTAATTCTGATTCAGCATCTAATTCCTGGCAGAAGCTGAAATCCAAAATGTAATAAAAATATAGAGTCCTTATTGCTAATAATAACATTCTAACATACAGCTTTCAATGCTAAAAACAAGAGGACAGCTCGCTGAAATTCAGAGTGATGTAAATAAACACTGGGTCCTTTTCTGGGCTACTTCCCGGTAGCATTTGGCTGTGGGTTCCCATGGCCATTACCCAGTCACCAGAAGCGCCTTAGACATTTGAAAGTCTCAGACCTAGAATAGACTGGGAATTCCCTAAATGCCACAGAAGAACTTTACATTTTTCAAGAAAACATGAATGTGAATCAACTGATTTGATTTATTTCCTCTTAGTGTAGTGAAAGGGCCTCCCCCACTCTCAAAACCCAAGTAGATCTTCAGTGGCCATGTTAAAACTTCAAATAATCTAGCAACTAAATGTTTGGGGAAGAATGAGTATTTGCTGCCCTGAAATCATTGACCTGTAGTAAACTTACCTGTGATTCTCTATTTGTGACAAAGGGAGTATGACAAAAACTGATCACGATGTAATTTTGTTCTTTTCTTTTATAGCTGAACCCCTAGATACAAAACACCATTCTTCACTTTTATGATTTGTGTATGAAAATACAAGCCAGTATGATTGATCATTCTGACTGAACTAGAATTCAATTCAAACATTTAATACTTTTTCATTTCACTGAAGTGATCAATTTGACTGATGAACAAAATAAACATTTTGATTTTACAGTATCCACCTTTGTCTTTAATATTTTGAGTGGTTTATCCAGTTATCTCATGTAGACATTCTCCAGTGACTTTGGAAAGCAACAGATTATAATTTTGTTGAAACTCATTTTGATGATATGATTGAAATCCCTACATCTGTTTTTTCAAGATGTCCTTGTTCTCATGGTTTCAGATATTAATATTTATTTCCCTATTAGGAAATGTATTATGATGCCCCTCAAGGGTCTTTCAATTATTTTACCCTAGATGACCTACAGGATCATTTGGAACTAATTTGCAACTATACAGTACAAATCATCTAGTTAAGATTTGCAAACACTTATTTTTGCCTTGTAAGGCCAAATATTTGCTATAATTTCATATAAAAATTGTAAAATGGCTACTGAAATAGTATTTCCATTTTCAACTAATGACATTACTAATGAGATCAATATTAGTTTAGAATATCTTAGCATGTATATTTCTACAAAAGTCAATGATGCCAATTGTTTTGGATATATTAATCATTGTAGGATAAATATATACATATTTTATATGTATATATATATATATATATATAGCTTTATTTTATTTTATGGCTGCAATAACACCCATAAAGGAATGTGCACATTTTCTCATTTTGAACCTCTCAAAAAGTAATCTTTTCTGAAGGATTGCAATTATGCATATCTGGAATTACATCTAATTGCATCTTGGCATTAGATTATAGGGAAAGATATAGTCTAAGTGAATTAGAGTTTCCATGGGGACTCCCATGCTTGTTTATATAGACTTCCGGTCTATCGGCTTGAAAATCTGGACAACTCACATTTGAAGACCTTTTATGGTACTTGTCTTTGAGCAAAATCGAGCATGTTCCCATGCATACTGGGCTGTGGGAAACTGGGAAGCCTGCTCTCCCATCAGGCTGTGGGTCAGTTCTCCAGCTGTCACAGTGTGGCATGTCTGACCATTGTTGCCTGCCTGAAGTGCCAACTCATGTCTGCTTTATCTCCAATCCATCTCAGTATAAATGTGTGCAGGGCCTTGAGACCACACGAATCACTTGGGGCAGAATAATAATTGTTCTTGTACTAGCAGCTAGCTATTTCATGGACATATTGGGTTGGCAGAAAAGTGAATCAATTTTTTTTTAAAAAGTGTGTAGCATTAGATAAAGCCCAAGTCCCCAAGGTCTTATCTGATGGTATAGTTTGTTTTCCAAAAGTGAGGTACCCAGCGGTATCAGTGCCCTATTTTAAGCAGATTGAGAGTTTAATAGGAAGGTGCTGACAAGCAGCTGAAAGGTCATCAGTAGACAGTCCAGTGCATCTAACCGAATTGGAAGTTTGCATCACACAACTGCATCTGGTGTAAATAGCATGATTGTTTCAGAGGATTCCAGAACAGAGGGCCAGCTCTACTTCCCCAAGGTTATGCACCTATGATAATGAAAAGGCTGATAGTTATCTAAATTTCTCTCTTTATTGTTTTCCTCCCTTTTGAGTATAAATATAGCACTCACTACTGGAATTGGGCCCTAAATGAGAACACTTAATGCAAACTGGGAGAAAGATGAGAGACAGAGCAATTCTCTGAAGGGATGTTATGAATGTTATGGTAGTGGTCGGCAGCTCGGGGAGAGTTTATAAATAAAACATAAAATTTATGATCTGTTTTTGTTTCTGAATGCATTCCTGGAGGTCAGGTGAACCAAATAGGCTTTGCCTGATGGAAGAAGATTAAAAATTCCAAGGAGAGTCTCATCACTGATTATCAATGTAAGTTACAAGAAAAACTCTGTTATGTCAAAAGAAATTGAACCAGAAGAACTACAAACAGAAGAAAGGACAAGTGGTGGAATTTAACCACTTAATTGGTCTTTCTGCTTCTTTGTCTCTCTGCTCTAGTGTCTTCTTACTATTCCCAAAGTTAGTTTCTTAAAACACAAAAGTGTATGTATTACTAGTGTGTTTTAAATTTTTCAATGACTCCTGGGATGCCCACAGAATTCCTTAATTTGGGATTCAAACCCCTACAGTCTACTGTGACAACTTCATCTCCTACTGTGCCCCCAGTGGAACCTGTCTTTCCAAACTTCCCTTTGTACATCCTGCTGCTTCCTGCTCAAACTCTGCTCCTTCCAAAAGCTCCCTGTGCTTTTGCTCCAGATGGTGAGATTTAGAAAGCAGAAAATGTGTCTTAATTACACGCTATGTCTATGAGCTGTACTGGATGAAAAGCATTTTGCTAAAAGACATATTCCATTATCAAATTTAATATTAGCATTAACCCTATGAGATGATTCTTTATCTGTGAGAAAACCACAGTAGTGAGAGTTTCAGTAACTTATCTAAGGTCACATAGTAAACAAAGCTGAAGGGAGATTATCTTAAGTCCAGGGCTCTGAATCTCTGCCACAAACTGCATTACTTCTATATTTGAAACCAGTTCCCTACCAACAGGAACCATTTTTAGCCACAGTAGATGAAATAATGGTCAGTTAAATGTGGCCAAACCAAAGCCTCGCTCCATAATATTTTCTTTTTTTTAAAGAAGAGTTTAATAAAGACAGAGAAGAGGGAGTGAATGAGGGGGACCGAGGTAGAGAATTTTATCAATAGGTACAAAGTTACAATTAGGAAGAATAAGTTCTGGCATTGTATTGCATACTGGGGTAACTATAGTTAACAATAATATATTATATATTTCAAATAGCTAGAAGAGTGGATGTTAAATGTTCTCACCACAGAGAAATGATAAATGTTTGAGATGATGGATATGCTAATTACACTGATTTGAACATTTCACAATTTATACATGTATCAAAATATCACATTGTACCCCATAAATATGTATAATTATTAGGTGTCAACTGAAAAACCTAAAAAGGATAAAATTTCTCAAAGAGAAAGAAACGTATTACCAAGAAACAGAATGAAATACTGACTTCAGAGAAAAGTGTAATGAAAGGGAAATACGGGGTGCTAATTAAATGCAGGGTATTGTATGGTAGACAGGGTACCTTAGGGTAGGAAAGACGAGAGTAAGAAGGGAAGGTCACTTACTACAAATGGACTAAGACTAACTACCCTAGCTCTTGAAGTTGGGAGGGTAATGTGAGTCTCAGACTTACCTGCAGAGGAAGTCAAGATCCAATTCCACCCTTCAAATGTTGACGAATCCTACACCCCATTAGGTCTTGAGGAGAGTACAGTGGATCTAATAATAGATAATGAGGGGTCATTATGCTGAAGACACAATATGTAAATAAAGTCACAGAAGTCAAATTCAGTGCAACAAGAGATCCCTCAAAACAGCAATGACACCAGGATAAAAAGTGCAAGCAAGATGGCAGTGATGGTGGCATGGGCCTCTTGCATGGAGAGAAAGAAGCCCAGCTCTGGCTGGGGAGGTCAGGGTTGCCTCTTGGGGTAGGAGTTGAGTTGAGCTGAAAAGAATGAGTAGAGGTTGAGTAAATAGAAACAAGTGGGGTGTCCCTATCAAATGTTAGACAAGGAAGACTGGATGTCTTGGAGATATGTCTGTCACAATGCTTTCCCAATGTGAATTCAACCAGGTGATCCATGCAAAAAGAGTTAGAGGCCAGGCATGGTGGAGCACACACCTATAATCTCAGTAGTAGGAAGGGTGAGACAGACGGATGGCAGGTTCAAGGCCAGCCTCAGCAATTTAACAAGATCCTGATTCAAAAGTAAATAAATAAATAGGGCTGGGAGTAGAATGCCCCTGGGTTCAATACCCAGAAACACACACACACACACACACACACACACACACACACACACACACACACACACAAAGGGGTTAGAAGTTAAATAAGTTTTGGGAAGGCTGAATTATACAAGCCTATTCTATAAACTCATGGCACACATTTGGACTAAAGGTTCTGTGAAGGCCTGCAGTAAGTGTGGTCTTAGCAGCAGCTTACATTCATTGAGATCTTACTATAAGCATCCATGTGTAAGGTTTTGCATGCACTACCTGTGTGCAAATGTCTGCAAGTTATATATACATTACTATTACCCTTTGACTGTTGAGGAGGCCAAGACAGATCATAAGAGAATTGCCCAATGTCATGATGCTGGAAAATGATAGAACTTAGATTCTAAATCAAGTACTCTTATCCATAGTATATACTTTTTAACACCACAGTATTACTGCATCCCATTAAATACTCCTATTTTAGTTGTTTTAATGCACACCTTTTTTACCATAAGACATCCACCTTGTCTCCCATTGTTTGTTTGCTTGGGGTTTTTTTGTAACTTCTCTTTGACCTCATTAAGCACCTATGGAAGTTGACTTTATCCATGAGGACTATGTAGCAGGAAGATACTCTGTCTGGCTGCTTGTGTTTTGCTGAGACTTGAGTCCTTGAAAAGTCTGTCATCCTGATTTGCTGCACAATCCACAAAATCTGGAAATACCATGCTTGAGAAGAACCTGATTTTCACTCACAGAACAAATCATTAAAATCAAATTCACATCTCACTACCTACTCCCCATCCCTTTCTATAACTTCCTCTTCCATTGACAAAAACAAGATGCAAAATAGCCCTCGGTTAGTCAGTGACCTTATTATGACCCTATTTAATTTTCCTGTCAGAAATCTTCTTGAATTACCTAAAAAAAAAAAAAACTATGCCATCATCTTAGCCATTTGTGGGGAGGTATGTTATATTTCACAATATAAAGATACTCTTTTGTGTTAACCAAGGAGATATGCTTTCAAAATCTCATCCAGGAAATACTGACTATTAGGCAATCTGCCACCAAGCTGGTACAATTGGGAGATTAAAGAATAAAGGCCTACTTGGGAGGCTGAGACAAGAGGATCACAGGCTTGAGACCAGTCTCAACAACCTAGTAAGGCCCTCCAAAATTTATTTAGACCCTGTTTCAAAATGAAAAATAAAATTGGGTGGGGGTGTAGCTCAGAGATAGAACACCCCTCAGTTCAACCCCCCCCCAAAAAAGAACAATAAAGGAGTTTTGAATTCCAAGATGGGTGTCTAGCAATAATGTCAACATCATCCCACAGAGGATGCATTTGGCTTTTTCCTTGTGCACCTGAAATTAATAGTGACTCACAAAAGGTTTTCCGAGGAGTGGCTGAAAGATAAAGACAGGGCAGATGAAGGTATTTTAGGAGACATTTTAAGACCAAGACTGGCCAGCCTGTAGTCTAAGGAGTGGAGAGAACCCAGACTTTCCCTAGCCCTTCATGAATCCTCGGAGTCTTTCTTCCTCTTTCTTGTCCCTAGCTGTATGTAAGTATGTATGTATGTATGTATGTATGTATGCATGTATTTATTTATTTATTTATTTATTTATTGTGGTACTGGGAATTTAACTCAGGGGCAGTCTACCTCTGAGCTACACCCTCAGCCCTATTTTTATTTTTCATTTTGATACAGGGTCAAAATGCTGAGGCTGCCCTTGAACCTGTGATCCTCCTGTCTCAGCCTCCCAAGTACTGGGATTACAAGTGTGCACCACCACACTGGGCTGTATGCACCTTTAGAGAAGACCTTCAGGCTTCTACCATTCCATGCATTTGGATTTATTGAGGGTAATTTAAGAAACCGACATTCCTGTCACCTTCATAATTTGATTCCCAATTGATGGAAAGTAGCTAACTTTCTGCATTT
>PVLC010047278.1:0-11317 GCA_004027655.1 Graphiurus murinus
AGGGCATCCTGGGCTATTGCCTTGGGAGAAGAATGTGGCAAGGCAGAAAGAAAAAATAGCCTGCCAATCTCTTCCTGGCTTTGGTTTAAAGCCTAAGGCACTGAAAACAACTGAGAGAGCTATGAGCATAGACAAAATGTTTGGAGAAACATAATGAGACAGAGAGTGCTGCTCCTGCACATTCTGTAACTCTACTTCTATCACCATGATCATCTTTCTTGAATAAATTCACCTAAGTCAAACTTTCAGAAGCAGTGATACCTCAGGTAGGGCTGCCTGCTGAGTCCAATCACATGAGATCCTTTCAAAATCTGAGATGGCGTCCCCCATTTCTAGAAGCTAAAAATTCCTTGAACATCACGCACAGTACAAAAGCAACAAAGACTTCGTTGCTGTAAGGTTCCTGTCAGAGAGCATTCAGGTTCCTGTAGCTACTGGTATAGATTGGTGACCAGAGTCCAAATATAATGATGGACTTACTATTAGATTTCTGTGTGAAGCAATCATACCAAGGAACCGAATCTCTACCTTGACTCTGGTGGCCTATACAAACCCAATCCACAAATCTTTCCTTCTCCAGGGGGAGAAAAAAGGAAATATCACATAGGCTGAGATTTCAAGACACTATTCAAGGCTTGAAAGATAAATTATGCTGCTATAGGAAAAAAATGTTTCTTTGTATGTCATAACTGTGAACTTGGATACAACCTATGCAGAAAAATAGAAGAAAATGCTTTTTTGTTTGTTCTTTTCAGTTAGAATCAATTCAAATTCTATTATTCTGTTGAATACCAGTGGATTTGCCTGCCATTTATAGAATTAAGCATTCTGTGTGGAGAATAATAAATATCTTTCTTATTACACTTTTGCAGGGAGTATATTGTTTAGTAATACTTCTTGTTAAAAATGGTAACAAATTCATGATATCACTGACTGAATAAAATATTGTAAAAGTAGAGAAAATTCCCACTCCACAGAACTAACTTGCTCTAATTTCCCTTCTATTATTAATTTATTAACATTTTATAAATATTAATTCAGTTAATAAATAAGTTTATATGTATGGACAAATAAGTGAGTTCATATGAAGAACAAATTTCTTCACTGAACTTTGAGCTACAACTCTTTAACAACCTTTACATTTTTCTTCTAATCCAACCTCCTTCAACAAGTGGAAAGCTTTCTCTTTCTATCCAGGTTTTTCCCAGCCTGTAACACACACTTAAAAATGGTTTCATTCTCTTAATATTTATGAAAAACCCTGTATCTCCAAACCACTCTGATATGTCATGGCTGTGATACAAGAGTAAACAAAACCCCTCCCCTCAATGAGCCTGAATTCTCATAGAAAAGATAAAACACGTGTAAGATAGACACATGTAATGATAATAAAAGTGGCAAATGATAAATTCCACAAGAGGGGTACAGATAAGTTACTATGGGTGTGATAGACTAGGAAGATTACAAAACATAGCAAAAATTTAAAATAGATATAAAATTTTTATCTTCAAAATGTAAATATCATGAAGGCAAGTGTACTTGTTTAGTGTGTTGCTTGAATATATCTTACTATATTATTCTTCACTTTGCCCTATTTTTCCAAAGATGGTCTACCAATGCCTTTATGTGATACAAAGTTTTTTATTTGATAAATTCTCTCCCAAATTGACCCACAGTAATGAAGCCCAGATATTGTTTTGCTCTGTCTGGGAGATACCATTTTAATATGCTGGGACAGCCTGAGCCATACTAGGACATACAGTACAGGACATACAGTACATTAACAAGAGGTATCGTTTTATGTGTAATATATTCATTAAGCTTGATGAGAACAGGTGGGGAAATAACTTTTGGGTATACTGAACCACAAATCTCTCTTCCAAATGCAACTATCTTATGACTAAAGTTTTATAATTTGCTTGTAAGGTTTTCTTTCCTGATTGATGTTCATGAAAATTTTATAGTTTTTATTTGCTTGTTGAGCTTGAGTAGTTAGAACACTTGGCATCTAAAAACCCTGAATTCAGGAGGGTATTTGAAATGTACAGAAGGAAAGACCTTTCCAACAGGGGACAGATGGCATGATTTGTTCTAATGGGCCATGTGTTCCTGGCTGGCCTAAATCCGAATATGCGGATTCCCTATGTCCATCGGTCTACATTAAAGGCATTTCTTTTCCAGCAAAAGTATTTGGGGTTTAAAAATCAAGTTTGCATTTTATGATTTGTGTTTGTTTCAGTTAAGATTACTTTAATTGTGCATGAGGAAAACAGTGCACAAACCAAATAAAGAACAGAAATTTGTTTGCTTATGTAATTGAGGAGACCAGAGTTCAAACTTACTCAGATTGAGTTATGGAGGTTCAAAAATTAGCACCAATTCTTGGGCTTTACATCATCTCAGCAAAATTGGTCCCTATGTTAGTTACATTCACAGGTTTCTTATGATGGACTTGGATCAAACACAAAAGAGGAATACCTGCCCTAGTCCTAAAATGCACTCTGATTGGGCCAAAATGAGTCATATACCCATCATGGTTGAATCAATTACACTAACAAGGGAATTCCTTTTGCTGATTGGCTGGGACTGGGTAATGGACTGACTACCTGGTCAAGAATGGGCAAAGGTTCATTGATAGTCAGAAAAATAAAAGTCTAGTGTTCTGGAGGCCTTACTAAATTTTATTTTGGAACAAATACTGTTGCAGCCAGCATTCTCATTGCTGTGACCCGAACTATCTAGAGGAAGGGAGTTTTTTTTTTATCACAATTCTGGAGATTTCAGAGATGTCACTCCATGTTAGGCTGGGTAAAGTCTGCAGACGTCAGGGCATCACTACAGAAAGCAGAGAGAACACGAGCAGAGGGAATCTGCTCTCACATCATGGAGGTTGGAAGCAGAGAGTGAGCGAGGGGAGGAGGAACATCACACCTCCAGTGACTCCTGCTTAGTAACCACACCTAGCCTCCCACATGGATGCCTTGTCTACATGAGGTGGGGGGGTCATTCTAAATCCAAACCATAATAGATGCTTGTCTAATAGAAAGGAAGCCAGGAGTGCTATCTATATACACAGTTATTAAGAACTATAAAACACTCAACTGCAAACATAGAATACATAGATATGTTTCTGTGCATATATGTGTATATAGAACTGAAAGAAGGAAATATAGATATGCATGTGATAAGAAAATTCTGAAAGAATACACATACACATCTCCAAAACACCCTCAAGTAATAGTGTGTAACACATATGTATTTTTACCTACAAATATAAAACATTCATATGTAATTCAAAAATTATTCAATATTAAATAATTTTATTTTTCATCCCTTAAGTTTCATTTTCTTAAGTTTCTAAAGTCAACTACAGTAATGAAAATAATAAATAGCTATTTTAAACTATATAGTTGAAATAAACCAGAGAACAGTGTTACTAAACTAATATTTTTGAAGTAAACAATTTTCTTCTCAACTAATCAGCTGACTTAAATTGCCAATCATTCTAGATCATTCCCAAAAGATGCTGAATAGAATATGTGCTCTGTTGATTTGTAGTCTTGACCATTTGGGCTCCCCACTAGCCACTCTATTTTACCGTCTATAAATTATTTCCAGTAACTAGACTTACAATTTTTGCTGTACTATGTATCTAGACATTTTGTTCTCTCTTTTAATAAAAAGCAACAGCAATAACAACAATAATGATGATAATAAGAGAGTCACTACTATTCATTAAGTAGCCAATGTGTTCAAACTATATAACTAAGTATTTTTCAGACATTATCTCATTGGACCCATATAATAACTCTGGCATTCACTTATTCTCTAAATCAAGGTATTTTTGAGCAAATAATGTCTTATTAGACGTGACATAAAAGGTGGATATTTCATTGCAAGGACACATTTTCTAAAAATAGGAAGCACTAAGAGTAAGGAATACAAAGTTGTCCAGTCTGGAAATGAGATGTATTCTTAGAAATATAGCAGATAAGCTATGGGTGGTGGCATATGCCTGTAATCCCAGTATTGGGTGGCTGAGAAAGGAGGATAGCAGGCTTGAAGCCAGCCTCCACAACTTAGTGAGTCTATCAGCAAATTAGTGAGACCTTGTTTCCGAATAAAAAATAAAATAGGGCTGGGGATGTAGCCAAGAGATACATCCTTTGTACCACCAAAAAAATAAAATTAAAAAAAAGGAAGATAAATATTTAGATAGCAGGGAGATGATAGATAGATAGAGAGATAGATAGATAGATAGATACATACATACATACATACATACACACATACATACATACATACATAGGTGCTAACAATGGTGAGAACCTGTACCCAACTCCAGGTTGCCCTTATTGGTAGATAGTGGAAATTCTGATGGAGGAGGGGGTGTGCATACTAAGGGGCCAAAAAGTTAGTAGCATACCCAAAAACTTTGTCCATAGGAGAATTAAGGAATTGGCACTTGCTTTTAAGATTAACACTATGGTTTTCACTAAGTTTTGAATGTGTCTCTATTGATTCATGTATTAGAAATATTGTCCCTGATGAACGGTGTTAGGAGGTAGGTCTTTTGGGAAGTGTTTGTTTAGATCATAAGAGCAAAGCTCTCGGGGTCTATAAAAAGGGGTTTGTTCTATAGTGGCCTTCTGTCTTCTGTCATATAAAAACATAACAGAACCCTCATCAGATACTGAATTTTGGATTTCACAGCTTCCCGAATTGTGAGAAATACATTTTTGTTCTTTATAAGTTATCCAGTCTCAGGCATATTGTTGTAGCAGCAAAAAAAAAAAAAAAAAAAAGTGGAGTCAGACACTTTCTTTTAACTAAAGCTAATATGTGAGATCTCTGCCCATTTCTTCCATTAACTTAGACAAGGATGATCTGGAAATTCTTTCCTCTCGTAACTTTGGCCCCTTTTCCCTATATCTTGCAAATTATAGCACTTACCCTTAATAATTAAGAGCAAGGGTGTTGGTGTTTGAGTGACTTCAACACAGATATGCGACTCACTACTATCTAAGTGATCTTGGTGAAATAACCAACACTTTTCAAAACTAAGTTTCCTCATTTGTAAAATTGGCTTAGTGTACTTGTTAATAGCATTTGTAATGGAATCTGTAGCAGAGTGCTCCACAGAAGCAATGTGGTTTAGTGGTAATTTTACAGAATGAAGTCAGATTGCTGGTTATACCTCCTACTAGCTGTGTGACCTTGGATAACTAAACTTTGACTGTCTCAGTTTCCCCCTCTATAAAAAGAGGATGGTAACATGAACAGTTCCTATACCACAATATTCTCATGAAGATTACATGAGTTGCTTTATGTAAAGTGCTTAGGACAGGGATGGACTCATAGTACTATATCCATGTTTATTCTTAATAGATGAATACTTTCTTATAGGCTAGTTGAGGACTAAAGGAGTGACTGTTGACTTTTAAAAAGTACTTAGTATAATGCTTTTATGTACAAAGTGCTTTGTTAACTTAAATTTAGGTTAAGGAACCTATTGACAGACCATTGCAAGCTAGCAAGTACAATCAAGGATTCACACAGATTTCTGTCCTAAAATTAATGATTTGACAGTTACTCTAAGGCAGAATCATTTCAATGATGAAATATCTACATGAACATTTTATTTTGTAACTTCCCTAAGTTGAATGGTTTATATCAAGGGGCCCTGATCATACTGTAAAAGATTCATTTTGGTTACTTTTCTGCTTTCTCTCAATATTTATTGCTGGTTCTTCCTCTCCAACTTCCTGCATTTTCTTTCTGTTGTGTCTCTAACTCTAAATGTTTGGAATCCTCTTGTTAATTGTGTCCTTTTTTAATCTTCTCTCAAGTTTCCACAGATGAATTAATCCAGATCTATAAAGTACATATCAAATATTAACTTAAGATAATATTCTTAAACTCTGTATTTAATTTTGACTTCTTCCTGGAGTCTCAAATGCCTATATAGTATTTTTTACATGAATGTTGAGTGGACATCACATATGAAACATGGTCAAAATCAAACTCCTAGCTCTTAGCCTCTTTCCTACACTCTCTTCTGTTCCCCTTCTGAACTAACCATCCATTCAGTTTCATATAACCCCCAAATTCTTATCTTTCATCTTATCACAAACAATTCATCAGCAGGTCCTGTCAAAAAATGATTCATTTATTCATTCAAATGTTTCATTACTCTTCATTCCCCATAGTACCATCTTTGTCCAAACCCTATTCTTTTTCTATTGGAGTACTATAACAGTGTTGCAATTATCTAAATTTCTTGCCTTTATACTTATCTCCTACAAGCCAACCTGCACATAGTAGACCTGGTTATGTTGCCTTTCTGCTTGCTCTCCTGTGGCTGCCCACTGCATAATGTCAGATAAGAACTACTCCTGTTGTACCTGGTCTGTCTGCTGTTTTCTCCCTACAATAAGCCATCCTCTTTTTCCTCACTCTGTTCAGTCCACCTTGGCCTTCTTTTTGACCCTGGGATAAATTGAACTCAGTGCTTTCTCAGGGCCCTTGCACTGGATTCAAACTGCCTTTGAAATATCATTTTCCATAACTTTTGTTCTTGGGATTGGAATCTCATTTTATATACCAGCTTTTCACAAAGGCCATCCTGACCATCCACTCTAAAATAGTCACATAGTTGTTTTCTAACATAGCATCTTTTAATACTTTTATTTCTTCACCATTTGATACTTTTTCTCATTTACTGATTTATTACATCATTTATTTTTAATTGAATTCACACTAGAACTGTGGTTCTCAAGGTGGTTTTGCCTCCCTCAGTAACAATTAGCAATGTCTGCAGATATTTTTGGTGATATAATGGGAAGAGTGCTAAACAGCATATAATTGACTGAGCAGTTTCCTATAACAAAAGAGTATCTGCCCAAAATGTCCACAGTGGCCAAGGTTGAGAGACTGCATCAGAATAAAGCACTACAAGAGCAGGGATATTGTCTGGGTTATTATCACTTTATTCTCAGTGCCTAGAACAATATCAGACATATATAGAGCCTCATTAAATATACTGAATAAATAAGCATATGAATGTAAGCTTTTTAGGACTTTAAAAGAATCAAGAATCCTTTCTGATACATATTTGAGCATTTTTTGACTGTAAAACTTAGTAAATAAGCACAAGAAAAATATATAAATTGATGATATATGACTTTAATGGGATTAATCTATATGATTTATGAAGAGATGGCCATCAGAACCCCTTCTCCTATTGTACTCTGAATATACAGAGTCTCTGTGAACAATATAAATGTAGGTCAACATGTTCTCTTTTGAAAGAACATCTCTGTTTTATCAGCTTGCATGGTGGTTTTGAGTAAGCACTTAACAACCAGACTGTCTTGGTTCATGTTTCCTTCCACTATTTCAAAGCTATGGGATCTTAGATAACTTCCAGAGTCTTCATACTTCCATTTCTGATTTTCAAATACAGATAATAATAAAGGCATCTTCTTTATGGAATCATTTTGAACATGATATAAGAGTGAATATATGTAAAGCACTTAGAACAAAGTTTAGGACTTAATAATACTGTGTGCATTAGGTCTTTTCAAACATTAGAAGAAACTGGCTTTATCTGTTCTGTAGGGGTCCTTTGGGAACCCTACACAGGAGAGAGCTCTCTGGTTATGGAAATGAATGTTAGCTAGGATACTCATTCATTGTAAGAAAAATGAGCTAGGGTAACAATGATATTAATAGATATGGTAACAGCAACAATAAAAATCACAATAAAAAGATGATGTTAAAGAAGCAATTCTTATATAGTAATCCCACTTCAAATTCATTGGACACAGGACTCAGATGAGCAAATAAAATTACTGTTCTCACGTAATCACTTTGGAGAACTAAACCCTTGGGAAGTGAGCTGCAAGTTGAAAACTCTACATGCCCATCATGTCCACAGAACTGTGAAGAGTTCCACTCTTTGCCCTCTCTGGTTTCACTGTCTTTAGTTCTTCCTTCTCTGCCTCTTGGCAGACTATAAGAAATCAATAGGAAATAATAGGTGGGAAATGGTTGTGTTCCTTGGAGGAATTTCTGAGATAAACGGGAGACCTTGTATTTATTATATGACTAATGAATGCTGTTTTCCCTCACTGCACTCAAATGTAGGCAGTATTATTGAACCTGGCCTTGGTCAACTGTGGTATTGATTTCCCTTTGTGATTTCAAATTCTCTTCTCAAGTAACCTTAACTAAAGACTCAAAATAGGAAAACCAATTCAAAACAGACAAAGTGTGTACTGAACTTCTAACCTAGATTTTAATAAATGGTCAATGGTTGGTCTTAGGTTGGTTTGTCTTCCTGCCTTCCTTCCTTCTTTCCTTCTCTTCCTCCCTCCTTCTCTCTTTCTTTTTTATTTTCTTATGCCTTTTATTATTTTTACTGTAAAAATTCTTTTAATTATGCTTCATTAATATGTGATAAGTCATCTTTCTTAGCTTCATTGAGGCAAAATAAAATTTACCATAATATTCATTTAAAACATACACTTTGAGCTGGGCGTGGTGGCAAACTCTTATAATCCCAGAATTTGGGAGGCTGAAACAGGAGGATTTGGGTTCACGGCCAGCCTCAGCTACCTAGTGAGGCACTCTACAACATAGTGAGACCCCATTTCAAAATAAAGAATAAAAAATAGGGCTGGGGTATAGCTTGGAAGTAGAATGACCCTGAGTTCAATCCCCAGTACCGTAAAAAATAAATAAATAAAATAAATAAAAATAAAAAATAAATAAATAAAATAAAACATACACTTTGTTATTTGAGGTATATTCAAAGAGTCATGCAGCCATCATTGCACTCAAATTTTACAATAATTTGATCATCCTAAGGAAAAACCTTTTGCATGCAATGAATTCTTCCTTATCCTTCTAAGCTCTTGGCAACCTGTTATACTTTCTGTCTTTATTATTTACTTATTGCAAACTTTTAGTATAAATGGAATCATACAATATGTGATCTTTTGTGTCTGGCCTCTCTCACCAATAATTCAACTGTACTAATAGTTCAACTTTTAGATTGGTTGTGGCAGCACCCTGAACTTGTGACCAGTTTTCTATTGTTTGGCTCATTGGCACTGAGGGTCGCTCTTTTAAAGTCACCTTAGTAAGGCTTCATCATGATGAGTGTTAGAAAGTGTCTTTATATATGAATTAATATTTTCTCTGGATCTCTTCTCCATTGCTATATATGAATTTGGCCTCTTTCTGAAGGGCTTATGTTTGTGTCCCAAAGACGCTAGCGAATGGCCAGGAGTGGTGGTGCACACTTGTAATACTAATACTTGGGAGGCTGAGACAGGAGGATTGCAGGTTGGATGCCAGCCTCAGTAACTTAGGAAGGTTCTTGGAAGCTTATCAAGACCCTGTTTAATAAAATAGGGCTGGAGGAGTAGCTTAGAGATAGAAAGCTCCTGAGTTCAATCCCCAGTGGTGGTAGTTAAGCAAGTATTACAAACTGGGTCTTGAATTTTCTCTTCCCCATCTTCCTATTCCCTTTTATAGAATTTCATAGTTATCAGTGAGTATCTCCATATTTCTCTGCACTAAGGGCCATCTATCTTGAGAATACTGGAGTCTCTCTAGGAAGCCAGGATCTCTCTGCTTACAGTGTCCAAATCAGGTTTAATTTGGAAGGGAGATACAAGTACTCAAAATACAGTTTGCTGAGAAACCATTGACTCTGACATGAATGTTCTTACACAGAAATTGGTGTAGACAGTCTCTGACAATCTTTTCACGTCAACAGTCATTTGAAAAGCTCAGAGACTGACATACCGTTCACTTAGTACATGCCCAGGAACAAAATGCAACTCACAAGAGTGCCAACAGGAGTATCTATTGAGTAACTGCTATTTGTTTGGTCTGTTTATGGGGAAGATGGTAAGAATGATAAAGCTAGCAATCACAACATCACCTATAATAAGGTCTAACATTAATTAGGATTTACTATGCTAATCATAATACCAAAAACTTTACATACCACTTCTCTTATTTGCGTACAAAAGGCCAATGATGGTAACAATATTTAGCATTAACTAACTGATGCCTTACTCTACCTGACAGTATTCCAAGCATATTACATATATTACCTCATGTAATATATGCAACAATGCCAGGAGGTATGAATTATTATTAATATCCCAATTTTGCACATGAATAAAGTATAGTTTTAGAGAACCCAATGTGCTTGTACTGTTTTCTAAATATTGCCAGTTTCCTTTCCCCCACTAACATGATGGGATTGTATTTCTTGGCCTACTGGTGGTTGCATGGGACTGTAGAATAGCATATGGCTAATAGCTAACCAGAGCATTTAATTGCTTTTGTGAGTGTCAGTAGAGTTTCCATCTTCTTCATAGTGACCTGAAATGATCCAGAGAGTGGCATCTCCATCGGCGGCTTCTGGGTTGAGGACAATGTGGAAGCAGAGCTCCTGGCCAATTTGTTTTGAACAGGTACCATGAGTGAGAAAGAAACCTTTATTGTTTTAAGTTACTGGAGTATGTCTTTGTTACTACAGCATAAACTTCCCTGTTATGACTGATATAGTCAATTAGTAATCAGTAGAACAGCAATGAAATATAAACATTCTGATTCTAGAGCCTGAGTTCTTTTTTATTTATACACTTTTATTGGTACATTGTAATTAAACATTATGGAGAGATTCAAAGTGATACACACACACACACACACACACACACACACACACAACACACACACTCCACTTGGTGTATTTCCCTCCCTGTTCCATTCTACTTTCCTCTTTCCCTCCCCACTCCCCCTTCTCTCTCTTCATACATGTTAGTAAGATTGGTACTGACACCTTCATGTATGAGTATACCTTATTTGAATTGTTTCCTTCTTCAAGACCTACTTTTCCTCTCCACCTCCCTCCCCCAACCGTTCCCTTCCAGGATTCTATTGCTTTCTCTTCTCAGTTGACTGAACTCCTGTTTGTCTCCTATTTTCATTCTAGTTTCCACATTCTAGCTTCTGGTTGAGACTGGCTGATCTCACTTAATACAATACTCTCTGGCTGCATCCATTTTCCCGAAAATAACATAATTTTGTTCTTCTATACGGCTGAGTAAAATTCCATTTTGTGTTTATACCACATTTTCTTTATCCATTCATCTGGTGATGGACACCTCAGTTGGTTTCTTAATCTGGTTATTGTGAATTGTGTGGAGCCTGAGTTCTTAACTACTATGCCCATGTTCTTCTTATGGTACAGATTCTCTATTTATCCAAATTTAAAGATGAGACAATTAGTTTC
>PVLC010047279.1:0-11147 GCA_004027655.1 Graphiurus murinus
TGGCCGCGAACCTGGATCCTCCGGTCTCAGCCTCCCGAATGCTGGGATTACAAGCGTGCGCCACCATGCCCGGCTCCTATTTTTTATTCTTTATCTTGAAACTGGGTCTCACTAAGTTGTGGAGTGCCCCACTAGGTAGCTGAGGCTGGCCTTGAACCCGGATCCTCTGGTCTCAGCCTCCCGAATGCTGGGATTACAAGCGTTCGCCACCACGCCCGGCTAAGCCCTACCATTTTTCTTAATTTCCTCTTGGTTCCTGGAAAGGGTGTGCTGGTAATCCCCTAGATAGCTTTCTGGACCCAACCTCCTCTTTCCCTCACTGATTAGATGCCCCAAGTTCTTTACTTCCTTTTCTACAAATTGCAATTTGGTTTGGAAACCCTCAGGCCAGAAAGTTTAATAGGTCAATTGTGTTATCTGTAACTTGTTCCTTTTCTATTCCATAAAAGGGTAGATCATCTACATATTGGATCAGCCCAATTGAGGAAGGAGTCTCAAACTCCTCTAGCACTTTTTTAGGGCCTGTCCAAACAAGTTAGGTGACTGTGAACCCTTGTGGCAAGACTGTCCATTGATACTACTGTTTCCTCCCAGTCCCGGGGTCTTCCCACTCAAATGCAAGATATGTCTACTTTCCTCAGCTAGAGGACAGGCCCAGAATGCATCCTTTAAATCGACCACACTAAACCAACTGTGTTCGTGAGGAATTTTACTAAGAAGGGTATAGGGGTTTGGGACTACAGGGTGCCTGCTCTGAACAATCTGGTTGTGGCCCGTAGGTCCTGAACCAACCTGTAGGACCCATCTGATTTCCTCACAGGCAGTATAGAAGTATTAAATGGGGACATACAGGGTTCAATCAGGCCATCACGGAGTAGGCCTTCTATGATGGGCTGTAACTCGATCCTTCCTTCAAGAGGTATGGGGTACTGCTTTCTCCTGATGGCTTCCACTTTTCTCTTTAGTTCAATCTGGGTGGGAGAAATCTTAAGCCCCCCTCTATTTCCTTCCTTGGATCAGACTATAGGGTGTATCTTCTCTTCCTCCAGGGCAGATAGGAGATTGAGTGAAACCTGAAGTCTCTGGTGATCTACTTTTAATCCAGTTCCTAATTTAGTCATTAGGTCTCGGCTCAAAAGATTAGACTCGGCCTCAGGTACAAAAAGAAATTCTGCCTGGGTGAATCTGGTTTTGTATTCAACCTGTGTTTTTTAAAAAATAGGTACATCAAATCCTTCTCCCTTCACTCCTGAGATCATTAATGATTTATTAGAGAGCCTTAAGGAAGGGGGGTGATGGCAAGGGAGGATCTGGCTGCTCCAGAGTCAACCAGGAATGTTAACTCCTCCCCTTTAGGTCCCACCTGCATATTTATCAAGGGCTCTTGGTAGGACCTATTTGCATAAAAGAGCCCCTGACCCCTCCATTCTTCCTTGAAGGTCATAAGGGGTAAAACATTTTTTTCCTTCTTCAGTTCCGGGCATTCTCTTTTAAAATGGCCCTCCTTTTTGCACCAGTAACACTTATCTTTCCCTTTCCATTTAGGTGGCCCTTGGGTTGAGGATCTTGGTCTCCAGTTTCTGGGGCCAGTTTTCCCCTGGGTTACTTGTTCTATCATGGAGACTATTATTTTAGCCTTTTGTTTCCGTTTCTCTTCATCCCTCCTTACATACACCCTTTGGACTTCTCTTAACAATTCCTCTAGGTTCTGATTTTCCCAGTTCTCCAATTTTTGTAGCTTCCTTGCAATATCCGGCCAACTCTTAGTTACAAAATTTAACTTGAGCATTCCTTGCCCTAGAGGGTCATCTGGGTTTAACCCAAAATATTTCCGCATTTGGTCCCTTAGTCGGCTAAGGAAATCAGCTGGCCCCTCCTCCTTTCCTTGCTGCACATCAAAAGCCTTAGTCATGTTTTGGGACCGAGGTACAGATTCTCTAATCCCCTTAATTATTAGTTCCCGAAGGTCCCTCATAGGACTTCTATGTTCTGGGTTGTTGTTATCCTATGGGGGCTCCTGACTGGGAAACTTAACCTCAGCAATCAGGAGGACATTGGGGCCTGCTGGGTGTTTTTGTTCCCATGCGGCCATGGCTGCCCATCTAATGACCGCTGTCTTCTCTCCAGTGAAGAGGATGCCCGAAATGGACATTAGTTCAGTCCACGTGTAAACATGGGGCCCTAGAAATTGATCTAGAGTTTCTGCAACCCTGTGGGGGTCCTCTATAAGAGGCTTGCGCTCCTTTCTTAAAGCTCTAACCTCAGAACCAGTTAGAGGGTCATTTATAAAGCCAATAGCCCCTCCACCCAGAGGAACTTCCCTAAGTGGGTAAAAAGCCTGTGGCAGTTCCTTTTTAGAAGGAAAAGGGAAATTTTGGACATCTTGTCGACATTGTTGAACCTCTCTTTTTAGGCGAGGAAGAGAGGTACGTAATGAGGTGGGGGGGCGTCTGAAGTCGCTGCAGTCAACTCAGATTCCCTCTCTTCTCCCTCTCCCTCCTCTGTGGCTTGAGGTGGGTCAGTCTGCTTGTTTCCTGAATTACAGGGTGGAGGTAAACAGTCAAGGGGATCCCAATTGCCATTTTTGCCCCTGTTTTCATTCACTTCTGCCTTCCTAGGGAACAAGATTACAGGTTCCTTCTTCCAGCAGAGCTCATAGTCTATTTCTTCTTGAGTAGTAGGACTTTTATCACTGACATATTCAATTAATGATTGGCAAACCCAATCCTCATCGGAACCGAATTTTGGCCAGAATACTGATGGTTTGAGGATGGGCTCTTGTGTCCAAACGAAACAACAGTATTTTATCATCTGGTGTTTCTTTTTGCCTGCTGTTCTGGGATTCTCCTTCCAATATTGGAGCATATGCCCCAGGGGACTTTCTGAAGAAATTTTATCCAATGCTTCCCCCTCCCTCGGAGCACCTTTGCTAGATGAAGTTCTATTTCCCATCTCGGCTTCCCTAGTTGAGGAACCCCAACTAGATACTTGGCCGAGATTCAGTCTTCCCCTGCTGGAGGTTTCCAGATGCACTCTGTCTTGCTCTGTCTGTCTCCCTCTCGGGAAATATATCCACAGTAGGTGCTTTTTGGCGGGCCAGTTAAAGCCCCTGGTTGGTTCCCACCCTAGGGGAGAGAAGACCTTATGCCTTATGAAGCACCAAGGATATAACAGAAGGGCAGAGTCGGACTCCACACCTGCCAACCTGCCAAGTCTCTTTCAAGTACACACAGCCTTTATTTCCCATCCCGACCTTCCTGGTTATGTAACCGCACTGGATGCTTGACTGAGTTAACTGAGGCCTAGTATGACTCCCCGATATGCTTCATCTTTCTCTGCCCTATCCTGCTCGGAAAATATATCCACGGTAGGCACTTCCTGGTGGGCCAGTTAAAGCCCCAAGCCAGCTCCTCCCCAGAAAGGAGGCTTTACGCCATGTGAAGGGCCAAGGATATAACAGAACAGCAGATCCTGACTCCACACTCGCTCACTCAAGCACACACACGCACAACCACGGGATGCCCAACCACCCAGGTGTTACTTGCTTCTCCCCGAAGCGTTCGTACCTGGGTCCACGGGTAGATTTCAGGTTGCCGCGGATGAATTCAGGCCTCCTGTGTTGCCTTGCAATTTTTGCTGGTTTGTCGCCGTCTCCAGAGGTTGTGGGTCCCTTCACCCCAAGGCTACCACAATATAGTGGTAGGATGCGTCTCCCTTAAGAAGAAGGGATCCTCACCACCCCAGGGAGGCTCTGGCCCCATGTTGGGCGCCAAATTGTTAGAAATAACTTTTCATAACATCAAGAAAAAGGCACGTGCTCAAAAATTGCTTGGCAAGGCAATTTTACTTTTTTGCAGAAAAAGGTGCCCCCACATATACAAGAGAGAGCACACCTGAGGAAGAACCTGCTGGGTCTTATATCCCTAACACAAAGCCCGTCCTGCACTGAACTCCTATTGGTGGGAGTTACAGCTTCACATTCTTCCTGGTCAGTTACAGGGGAAGTTGGGGGAGGGTCAACACCTACAAGCTCTTGAGATGCTAATTTTGTGAAGGAATCCAAGTATTACAAGATGGCGAATTACAAGATGGTGGTTAAAATCAACTACTCCTTTGACAGAGAAGATACAATTATATTCTCACTCACCCACTTCTCTCTTCGAGGTAGCTTGACAGCCTCATCTTTTCCCTCAGTTCCAGAGGGGCTGCTGACCCTAGACCCTTCAGGTTGCCGCAGTCCTACTCGTTGAGCAGGCTGTAGGGTTCCTCCACACACCTGTGCTCGCTGGTTCCCTTTGCAGGTGAGCAAGAGGTCCTGCAGCCGGCAACTGAGTCAAGAGAACTTAGGTTTCTTATCATAAGACAGAAGGAAGCTTTTAGACAAGAAAGCTTGCTAAACTTTCTGCTTACCTATTTATTAACTAGCTACTTTTAGCTGCCTGAGCAAATAGGAAAGATTTATCTAACGAATAGTTCCTCTTCACTTTAACCTTTACCCCCTGCTTTTCCTTTGCTTCACCTGCTCTCTACTAAAAGAATAATTCATTTACACTTTTGTATTTTTTCTGCTAATCTTAGCAAACACTATAGGAAATAGCCTTTCCAGTTAAAGATGTACCCACTTAACTCCAGGAAAAACAAGGCTGTAAAAATTGCTTTTTTTGTATACCTTGTTGTAATGAGCATAAATATCACTCATGAGATGAATTAAAACAGATGCGTCTTAACATACATGGTGTGTAAGCATACTCTCACTCGCTCTCGACCTCGTCTCGATCCCCACCTAACGAGGGACCCCCCCCCAGGCTCTACTGCTTCTTTGAGGGCTGGCCCCCAACAGGAGGAGTTATTGGATTAGCAGAAATAGTCATTCTAGGCTTATACATTCTACCACTCGTTGTCTGCCTTGTGATCAATGCCTTTGTTAGTATACGAGCAGATTTACATGGAATAAAACTGCACAGGGCCTGGCTCGATTTTCTCAGGGCAGTATCAACCTAACACAGGGCTTCCTGAATGACTCATCGAGACCCTGGATGCAAGTCTCTGGATCCTCCGGTCTCAGCCTCCCAAATGCTGGGATTACAAGCGTGCACCACCACTCTCTCAAAATAAGTGTATCTGTGTAGAGCCAGTTCACTGAAGCAGGAAGCAGGATCCTACCCTCCCCATTCCCCCAGATGCTAATAACAACACTCTTATCTCTTCAGTATCATTCATCTAAGGAAGTTCCAGCCCTGTTGCCCATAGGCAAAGTACTGTGTGTTCTCCTCGCCCTGCCGAATCCTCCTTGTCTCATTCATCAAGCAGGGGCACGAGCTATGGGGTAGAACTATATTCCCATGTTGATGTAGGAACCCCAAAAGGGGACCCCAACGCTGTCAGGTGGATACCGGCGCTCGCCCCAAACAATCATGAGAGTCGTCACTTGATGCAATACCGCAAGAGGCTTTATTCTAAGACTAACGCGTATTAGGGCTCAACCTGCATCCCACGCAGGGGTAGGAGAGGAGAGCCCCCAAGGGGTTTGGAATGGGGTTTTTATGGGGGTCCAGTACATAGGCATTTTTTAACTACAGATTTTACAGCATGCACCTGACAGGTCAGATAATCGAAACCTGATAGCAAAGTCTCACATGTTTGATAAGGCAGGTTGGTTTGTTTACGCACTTTAGGGTAGCGGGCATTCCATTCATTTTAACTTATCTTAAACCTCTTCCCAACGGTCATTTAACTCTCAAAGACCTAAAAATCTTCTTCTCCCTCTTTTACGCTTTTCTGAAAGGAAGTTTTTATTCCTTCATTGACTGGTCATTAAATAAGCATGCTCACTTGTGCAGGAAGCCTTACTATTTATCCTGCATTCTAAGGTTTTTTCTCCTTTAAAAATAAACCCATCTCCAAAACTAATTTTGCAATCTCAATTTTCAATCACTTTACCTGCTTTCAAATTAAGATAACAAGTGCAGGAACCCTTCATGGTATGGGTGTGACCACTAAACTGAAGGGCATCCTACTTAATTTGCTTTTGCTTTTTTCCAGGTGAGTTTTCATAAGATTCGTAAGTGCTCTGAGAAGTCCCCTTTCCACTCAAATATCCATCCTATGAGGACTCTTCCTCTGCTAAGCTGAGTTATGTGCTCTGTGCCCTACTCTCAGTTTGGCATTTATTTAACACTCTTACATAAACAGGTCTTTAATAAAGTCAAGCATTTGTGGAGCATTATTGGGAACTTTCTACAGTTCATCTCCAAGTTTTTTATATCAGTATCTGTGAAGAAAGCAGTGTGCTATGTGAACACCAGGATTTCCTTTTTTTTTTTTTTCAGTACTGGGGATTGAACTCCGGGGCATTCTACCTCCAAGCTATACCCCCAGCCCTATTTTTTATTCTTTATTTGGAAACAGGGTCTCACTAAGTTGCAGAATGCCTCACTAAGTAGCTGAGGCTGGCCTCGAACCCGGATCCTCTGGTCTCAGCCTCCCGAATGCTGGGATTACAAGCGTGCGCCACCACGCCCGGCTCTCTCTTTTTTTTTTTTTTCTCTCCTTAAATGAAGCAAAACTCTCATGAAGCCATAACCAACGGAGCACCAGGACTGTTGCTGACAAACCTTTGGTTTTTAGGTATGAAGACATAACATTAAATATACAATGGCCTTTGTTTTGGGAGACTCCTAGCAGCAGAAAGTTTTTACTCAGTTGTTTTAATTTGTAATTATCAAATTATAATACTTGTAAATGATCATTTGTAATTATAAATGCGATTGAATAACATATTTAGGAAATCTGTTGACTCAACCTACATAGAGGCTGCTCTTTTTCAGGGAATTTCACAAAACCTCTTTAAGCATCATGTGATGTATCATCAGTAAATCAACTTGTTAAAGTATAAATAAAGTAATTTTAATTTCTTGTACTTGCCCCAGCATTTTAATGTTAGCATTGTTAGACTTTCATCAACTACATAAATGTTTTTCTTTTCTGGGATAAGGTCTGCTACAAAATAATTTACTTCCTTAATTTTTCACTGAATGTGATTTTTTGAACTACTGTTTTGATATTCAGAAAACCATTTAAAGTAATCAACATCCTTGTCAAATAACCGATTTAGTTATAACTGCAGGAATAACTGCTAGTAAGTTGCATGCCGCAGACAATACCAAAATAGAACAGGGCAGCTTGGATTCTGAGTCCACCTAAGAACCTTGAGAAGCAGCTTTCACTGTAAGGACAGAATTCTTTTGTACTCCTTGTTGTATTAGCAGATGGAAATAACTGAGAAGACTGTGATTCTTCATTAGGAAACTTAACAGAAATGTCTGTGAGTCTAGTCTATGTCTGTGAGTCTATGTCTAGTCTAAGTTGTGGAGAGTCTCACTAGGTAGGTGAGGCTGGCCACGAACCTGGATCCTCTAGTCTCAGCCTCCCAAATGCTGGGATTACAAGCCACCATGCCAGGCTCCACTTGATTTTCTGAATGGAGGCCGCCCACTAATCCTGCCAATTCTTTGAAGGAAGTGTGTTACTAGCTCGAGCTAGGGTCCAAGTCTCATCCGAGGCAGTGGAGTCTCGACAGGGACCCCCACCCTGGCTGTGTTCACCTTTTATAGGATTCTACATAGGCAGGGAACTTCTTCACGTGCCCGGGAAGAGAAACCAAGAGAAGGCACAGGGATAGGTGGAGCCCTGTCGCCAGGGCGGGGAGGAGCTTTAGGACTTGGGATTGGCTCTTCAGGTACAAAGAAAGGGTGCAGACATTGGTGGAACCGTGTGCTGGGGCTGGGGTGAGTCGCAGGATGATCGGGATGGGATGGGCTCCTCTTTGGACAGGCTCCCTATGCAGCACAGGATGACTGTGGAATTCCTCCAAGCTTTCTGGTTAACTCCCCACCCTCCCCCCTCCTTCTGGAACACCTCATTTTGGAACAGATAAGGGGAAGGGAGGGGATGATCTGCCTTCCTGGGTCTGAAACTTAGTTATGGTGCTGTACCCAACTCCCAGACTTTACATCCATGCCCTCCAGTTTCTGCATCCTTTTTCGTATCTTCTGAGAAAGCTCTGCGCGTGCCTGAGATAGGTCACATTCACAGAATACCTCGCTTCTTCTTTTCTTAATTTTGTTCATATCCCGGAGAACATGAGGCACCCGTTTGGCAGGTTCTATCCCGAGTGTTCTGATGAAGACGACATTATTAGCTCCGCTCTCCACTGACTGCAATCTCCTTCACCTCGTCTCCGTGGAAGCCTGAATGTCACCCACTTCTCTCTGAGGTAGCTTCCATGGCCTCATCTTCTCCCTCAGTTCCAGAGCACTGCGGACCTAGACCCTCCAGGTCGCCGACGCCCTACTTGTTGAGTGGCTGTAGGGTTCCTCCAGGCACCTGCGCTGGCTTGTTCTCATTGGAAGTGAGCAGGACGCCCTGCAGCTCCAACGCCTGCCCGGGTTACCACTCCCAAAGGAGCCCCGCCTTTGTCCTTGTTGGGGCAGAGGGAGCAGCTGTATGATGGGTCCTGCCCTGGTGCATGAGCTCTGCCACGTTCCTCGGCTAGCTCCCTTGTCTGGCGCGGGCGGATGGCCTTCCGCCACTTCCAAATATGTCTTTTCTCATGACGTCATGGAAATTTTTATTTCTGATTCTTATCAGTCCTTGACAACTTGTTTATACACTGGCATTGAAAACAATGTATCAATGGGAAAAAGTTAATCCATAAAAAATAGGTCTATCAAAAATTAATTCAAGCTTGTTATGGGGGGGTTTGGTGGGTTAGCATAAGTGAGGCCATCTTGTAAGAACAGCCATGTAATGTTCTAGGTGGAAAATTACCACCCCACCTGTAAATGACTAAGCCGGTAATCAAAAGACTAACTAGGTCACCATGCCCCTCTTGATCTCCTGCCCAAACCTAGAACGATTCTGTATCCTAGAATCATTTGTTTCAAATCTATGAACCACAAAGGGGGACTTTCCACTGTACACTAGCCAATCAATGTAAAGATCAGGAATCCACCCCTCTTTTATGTATATAATGTTCATAATCACGAGGTTCGGGGGGGGGGGTCTCTGCCGGTCCCACTGTTGTTTGGGTATGGCGGGGGGCCCAGATTCGAATCTGAAATAAATTTTGTTCGCAACTCCCCGCTCGCTGGTCCTTTCGTGAGTTACTCGCTAACAAAGCTGATCATGGTGGCGCATGCTCGTAATCGGGTGTGAGCTTTCTCCAACAAAAGGCCAGCCATCTAGCTTGGTGGAAGAATGCCCCTGAGGTCAATCCCCAGCCTCACAAACAATAGAAATAAAAAGACAAAAGTCACCCCTCAGGGGAGAGTGAAGGTATCTGTATTCACAGATGAGCAGAGGAAGGGAAAGAACCAGTGAATCATAGTGCAGCTCACCCTACCCAGGCAGACAGACTTGCCCAGGGAAGGAGAGCAGACTCTCTGGCAAGCCCCACAGAGACAGACAGTGCAGGTCTGTCTGCCTGGGTAGGGTGGCAGAACGTCTCCCACTGGAATCAGCTCCTCTGACAGTGGCCTCAGGTGCTGACTAGGAGAGGAAGCCAGCAGCTGGCTGTCCTGAAGGTAGAACTCAACTTGCCCTCTGTCCTCTGGCAGGGAGAGGGTCCCCAGCCCCAGCCTCACCTCCCGCCTGTCTCATGCTGGAACCAGGTGTCCCAGACCTCCAAGGCCCTGTAAGCCTGTTTCCAGCTCAAAGTTTCCTCTGGTTCAACTCAGCACCCAGGACCCAAGCCAGCATCCTCCCTGGCAGGCGTGGGCCATGGAGCCTGAGGCTGTGGGCCCTGTGTGCTATGGCAACCCCAGGTGACACTGGCCCAGCCTGGCCCCACTCTGCTTGCAGTCTGCTGCCTCACCTGCAGCGCCTCCAGGACCCTCAGCCCTCCCCAGCAGTCCCTCATGGACGAGACGGGTGTGAGCTTTCTCCAACAAAAGGCCAGCCATGTAGCTCACTGGAAGAATGCCCCTAAGGTCGATCCCCAGCTTCACAAAAAATAGAAATAAAGAGACAAAAGTCACCCCTCAGAGGACAAACTATTTTTGGTTATGAATGTTTTCAGATATTTGAAAGAAGTGAGCCTGGGGATCTTCTGCTGGGATGAAGCACTAGCCCGCCAGGAGCTGGCAGAGGGGCGGTCCCCGTGCACAGGAATTGAAGCTGTGCACAAGAATCGCTGACACAGCTATGACTGAACACATTCTAGAACAAATGAGGCGGAGCCTTCAGTAGATTGGCCCCACCTCTGGGCTGTCTCTGAGGAGGGAGAGGGCTATAAAAGCTGCCCGCCTGCCTGCCTGGTAGCAGATTCCTCCTTCCATGGACTCCCCTGCACTACCTCCTCTGTTGCTGCTGCTGCTTCTGCTGCTTCTGCTGCCACCTCAGCTTCAACTGGAGCAGGTGGGTCCCTGCAGCATCGAGACTGTGGGCTCAGGACAGGGAGCCCCAGGAGGGTGCACCCCAGAAGAGGAAGGAGCCATCCATAGCCGCTCAGAGTTCCGGGCAAGTTGAGTTCTGCCCTCAGGACCGCCAGCTGCTGGCTTTCTCTCCCAGTCAGCACCCGGGGCCACTGTCAGAGGAGCTGATCCCGCTAGGCGACATCCTGCCACCCTACCCACGCAGACGGACCTGCCCTGCCGGGCTCCTCTGTGGGACTTGCCAGGGAGCCAGGATGGGAAACATGGGGCACACCGGGGAGCCCGGACCTGCCGGCTCTCCTCTCCTGGGGGAGGAGAGTTGCCACCTTCCTTGAATCACGGGCTGCGCTGTGGGTCACCGTTCCTCTGTTCCTCTGCTCCTCTGCTCCTCTGCTCCTCTGTGAATACAGATACTTTCACTTCTGCCTCTCGGAGCTGAACCAGGAGGTTCCTTTCCTTTCCTGTCTAACTGTCAGGACGGGAGCCCCAGCGCCCGCTGGATGGACCTGCAGGAACAGGCGCCTCTTCTGGCTCTGATCCCAGGGAGAAGCCATCCCGCTCGCTCCTGCAGGAAAAGGCTACTGGGCAGTTCAGGTGCACGTGCTGGATTCAGGACCTCACCGAAATTCCTGCTTTCCGTAGTTTCTTTCTTTCTTTCTTTTTTTTTTTTTTTTTTTTTTTTTTTT
The DNA here is from genome assembly GCA_004027655.1 of Graphiurus murinus. Taxonomy (NCBI): domain Eukaryota; kingdom Metazoa; phylum Chordata; class Mammalia; order Rodentia; family Gliridae; genus Graphiurus; species Graphiurus murinus. The sequence continues at coordinate 11,120 of PVLC010047279.1, forward strand.
TTTTTTTTTTTTTTTTGGGTTTTTTTTT
>PVLC010047280.1:0-11146 GCA_004027655.1 Graphiurus murinus
TTGGTGGGGGATTTTATCAAGAGAATCCTGTTTCCCACAGAAAATAAACAGGCCAGTAACCCTGGGGGAGAATATCTAAGAAGGGTGAGCCACCACTCAATGTATGGAAACTGATTCAGGTGTCCGGAACTTACCATAACCATGTTCCAGACAGCTTGGGCCGCTTGGACATCCAGAGAGCCCTCCCTTGGCAAATACACCCTGAAGGTGAGCCACTCAAGTTCACAAAAAGACCGAAGTTTTCCTGGGGAGAACGGAATCCCAGAATTGCTCTCCCTGGAAAAACCACCTTTGAAATTCCTCAATATACACTGAAGGGAGTCTTAGCACTACTCGCCCCCCTCTCCCTCATCACTGGAACCAGCAAGAAATACCAAGAAAGAAGGAGCAACTGAAGCTATTGTAAGCTGAAAGTAAAAGGCATTTTATCCGTGACCAGTCCCACAGACTGGCGGAACTCAAAACCAAGAGAAAAAAACAAAGATCAGGAAGATCTAGAGACCTAAGATCCAAAAGTTAGAGCACCATCCAGGAAAAGAAAAAGAAGTGGAGCCCACGGACTGCTAAGAAATCAGACAACAACAAACGGATTGACACAAGACAGGACAATTCACAAACAAGTATTTGCTTCACAGACTCGGCCGGTGGAGGCTTAACCGTAGTGGCCCAACATTGTGGCTTGCGACTTGCTTTCTATGTTTCAGTACCGCCATAGATCTGATGCCTCCGTGGAGCAGCAGCTTTCGCCAGTCTTCCCAGAGTCTACCCAACCAGATTCCGTAGCCTTTTGGAGATCTTAAGGACCTCAGCCATGGAACCACATACTCTTCTCTGATGGGAGGACCCAACAGAGAGACACTCTCACACAATTGTGGCCACACATTCACACACCAATATCCATTTGGGTTGGAGACGTCTCTCTCAAACCCAGGGACTTCGGATCTATGACCGTGTCTGGTCTCACCGACTCAGTCCCACCCTAGGGTGCCCTTTCCTGCTCTCTGGAGAACTCAATTTGACCCCATGATCCCAGTTTTTGGTGCAGGGCACCCCGGGTCTCTCAACGGCCTGAGAGGGCTGCCTGTTGCCTTGGTCTCAGGCCCCTGGAACATCTCAGGTGGCGCCTCCCCTGAGGCCAGGCACACAGGCAGTTCCTCCAGGGCCGGAGTCCTTCCAGGGCCTCTCCCCTCGCCTGGGTCTCTGGATCTCACTGGGGCCTCCAAATGTTGCGAGGTGACCCACAGAGACACACCAGACTCCATTGTGCCAACGAGGTCACTTTATTTACCAGCCACAGGCTGGTCGGGACAAGCAGCCTAAAGGCTTTCGCTTTTGACGTACATTTAAACTCATGTGACCACCATCAAAATCAAGGTAACATATAAAAAAATTTCTTTATGCCCCTTTTAAAATTTGCTCTCCCTTGGCTGAACTACATCCTATTATATATTAAATTCTCCTTTTGTAGAATTTCATGCAAATGAAACATACAGTCTATAGCCTTATATGTCTGGCTTTTTTTTTCGCTTAATATATTTTTGAGATTCATCCATGCAGTTCCTTTTTATTGTTATATGATATTCTTTTACATGTATATACCTTGGTTGTTTATCCATTCACCTATTGATGGACTTTTGGTCCACTTACTGGTTTTGGCTATCATGAATATAGTTAATGAACCTTCATATTCATGTCTGGGATTTTCTGATATGAATTAACATACACCTGGACTGATAACATATTTTCCAGTGGTAAGTGTTTTAAAAGCAATCATGAGAAGATGGGACATTTAGATTTAAACATGGGAATTGATATTAATGTCCCAATGGCAAGCATATATGAGTCCAAATGTCAAAGGTTACTAATGACTTTTGAACAAACCCTGTTCACTTATTCATTTGTAATATATAATATTTGAGCTAGATGTACATATATATGTATATGAGTATATATATATATATATATATATATATATATATATATATATATATATATATAAAATCACCTTCCCCCCTTCTATGCAGTAGTTTGTTTTGTGAATGTACACAGTTGACCTGCAGAGTATCCTTTTCATTTATCAACACTGAGACATGAAAGATGTCATTATGTAGTGGATTTGATAACATTAGTTAAAAATTATTCATTTTTAGTATATGCCTAGTTTTTTGGATAAAGAACAGCAGAATTTAAGGCATATGAATGTCCTAGGAAAACTGTGCCAAACTCAAGGATTTGAAAATTGATGGAGTGATCAATCTGAATTCATTACTAGATTTATTTCTTCATTGACTTGCTCCAGGAAGATAATCTTAGTTTGTGATCCTTCCAGAAAGAGATTCTGTATCAATGGTTTAAGTGCAAGTAGTTTGAGAGTTGATCCCACAAAGCCTATGAGCAACTAGGGCTGGACTCTACTGACAAGCCTTGGGAGCCAATGTAGAACAGTCTTCAGAGCTGTATCCCACTCCCAAAGGGAGTGAACTTCTATTTGTCACTGACCTAACCTTGACACCCTTAAAGTGCTCTGGAACTGTGCCTGGTAAAAAGATATGGTCTGAACACAGACAGTATCTGCTGCAGAGCTCATTTTCTATTGTATAAGTTCTTTTTCTTTCAACCCATTTCAAAGTGATCACTGTAAAAGAATCAGTCACCCATAAATACATATTCTCAAGTGTTACTCACTGCTCCTATTTTTTTTTTTTTTTTTTGCGGTACTGGGGATTGAACTCAGGGGCATTCTACCTCCGAGCTACACCCCCAGCCCTATTTTTTTTATTCTTTATTTTGAAACAGGGTCTCACTAAGTTGCGGAGGGCCTCACTAGGTAGCTGAGGCTGGCCGCGAACCCGGATCCTCCGGTCTCAGCCTCCCGAATGCTGGGATTACAAGCGTGCGCCACCACGTCCGGCTCTACTGCTCCTGTTTTGATCATGCTAAATAGTCATAATAATTTTTGGTTTTGAGTTCTACTTAATTCTAAAGGATTTCCTTTAAGATCACAGTACAAACAAATATCAGTAATTGAATGTTTCATATATCATATTTTTCCATGGATAAACAATACAGTATTATTTAAAAAATTATTGAAGCATTAATTCTAAACTGCATAGATGACTAATCAGCTCCATTTGAATTTTATTTGTAAACAAGAGTATGAATCACTATTTTTTAGCAAAAAGATTTTTCTAAAGGTCTAAGATCTGTAACAGAAATGAAACTTGAAAATATTCATTTTTTAAAGTTAGGAGGATTAATAAAATACTGCAATGGAACTAAATATCTTGGAATAAAATATGTAATGGTGTACACAATTTAACACGAGGCTTTCAATAAAAAAGCACCACAAAGAAACAACATTTAGTCTCAAACTATTCCATTTTTCCCACAAATTGTTTGAACTTAAGGTAAAGGTTTTATGAAAGATATATTTGTGAGAGTGATTGAGAGAGTGAGGTCGGTAAAATGAAATATATTTATCCTCTCAACATATTCCATATTTAGGAAACTTAAATATCTGGAAATAAATGGAATAGTAAATATCAAAATGCACTACAGTGTGATCCTGCACATCTTTTTCACTAGTTTTAATGCAAGATACCATGGAGTCAAGAATGAATGTTGGAATTTCTATGAAAGGCTCTTTGCTGAAAATTAGTTCTTTGTAATACTAACCTATGAATTTTCTTTTTTTTTGTGGTACTGGGGATGGAACCTGGAGGCATTCTACCTCCAAGCTACAGCCCCAACCCTATTTTTTTTAATTCTTTATTTTGAAATAGGGTCTCACTAAGTTGCGGAGAGCCTCACTAAGCAGCTGAGGTTGGCCGCAAACCCAGATCCTCCAGTCTCAGCCTCCCAAATGCTGGGATTACAAGCATGCGCCACCATACCCGGCTTTAATTTTCTTTTTAATAATCACTTTTCGGTATGCATGAACAATTTTTTCCTTAGTGTTTTTTCTTTTTTTTTTTTTTTACTTTTTCTTTCTCTGTATTAACATACATATAATGTTTAGCACATTTTCAACACAGTTAAATTGTTTACTGCTTTGTCAACAGTTCCTAAATAGAACTGGAAATCCTGTGTTCCAATATCACAACAAAACTTACATAGCATTGTACAAGTGTCTGTGGAGACTTCTCATTGAATTTAAAAAATCTTTGTCTTTTCTTCTTCATATAATCTAGGTAAAGAGAGTGCTTGATTGCCATTAATGGAAGGAAGGGTTTGCAGCAAATTTTTCTACATGTTACTCTGGCAGCCAACCCTCAAAAGTAACATGCAGATAATGATAATGCTTTTATACACACACTAAATGATTAGTTAGATTGTATTGCTTCCTGAGACAAGACCAATTTATGCAATGACTAGGAGGAGGCAGGGGAGGCAAGCAAGGTACTTAAAATGTATTGGGATATCAAAAATCTCAGTAATCAAAATAAATGTTTTACTGTAGTACCTTTAAAACCAAAACTAATGTAAAAATCCATCATGAGCAACATCTAAACATTTTAGCAAAGGAACAATGAATATTACTGAGTATTACTGACATTTCCTTTTATCTCAGGCTTCAGTACGGCTGAGAAAGGCACTGTTCTTGATCTTTTTTTAAAATGTTAGTATCCTATCCTATAATCTCTTGGGATGATTGTTTATGTTATTTAGATTGTATGTAACCTTAAGTCACCTGGCTCAGGCCTCATCTTTTATCTTTTAGCTAACCCAGGACCAATTTGACTATACACATTTAGGTTTTAAAAATTCCCATTATAAAGTTATTGACTAGGTCAGTACAAACCTTGGCCAACTAGAACAGATGCTGGTCATTTAACTATTCCAATGCATACCAGATGAATGTCAATTCTGAGCAAATCACAAGGTACATTCCAGGTACTAGAAAAAGGTCACGGATGGCTAAGGCATGAAATTCAGTAAAAGTTCACAGTTTCTCACATCTGAAATCTTGTTTTTTTCTTATCACATTATTAATGAATTCAGTAGTAGCTTTGTTGCTTTTCTAATACATGAAACATACACATTGTGAAAAATAATCAAACAAACAAATATTAGGATAATAATGGTCAATAAAATCTCACAATCCAAACCTAACTTTGATTAATGTTCTGGTGTAAGATTTTTCCAAACATCTTTCTATGCAGATATAAATATGTATGCAATTTTATGTAAGTGGCATCACACTATGTGATATTTGGTAACATGCTTTTATAAACCACTCTGTGTTATGGACATTTGCTCTGCCCATAAATCTAAATCTATAAAGTTACAGCATAGTATTCCATTACATAAAGTTAGCTGACACTGTCAGTGGACTGCTTTCATCTCCTCAGATCCCTATAACTTGTTTGGGACATCCACAACTTTACTTCCAATGGCTTGCACCTGTGACCTTCTTTAAGGGCACCCCTTGGGCTACTGGGACTTCTTCACCAATATAATGGAGGGCTAGAAATGCCTAAGTGTTTTCATGGTGGCCCTATAGCCAAAGATTGTTTGATATAGGGGGTGAATGTCCAGCCCTATTTCCCTCAAGGTGGGACAAACTCTGAGGTTAATTCATGTTCTAAAGCTCCTGCATGATCAGATGAAACTGAGACTTCTTTTGAAACACATCTCTCCTTGGCTTCCTCTGATTTCCAATCCTGCTTTTCCCAGTCTTTTACCAAGTTTTCCTAGGAACACTTCTTCAATAAATTACTTCCATACAAATCCTGTCTCAAGGTTTGCTTCGGGAGCAGTGCTATCCCTAGAAATATAATAAAAGACACAAATATGAGCCAAATATATAATTTAAAACTTTCAGGTAGCCATGAAAAAAAGTAAAAAAGAAATTAATTTAATAATACATTTTCTTTAACCTAATACATTAAAAGTTATCATTTCAATATAAAATCAAAATTTTTAAATATCAATGAAATATTTTACATTATATTTACATTACACCTTTAAAATTAGGTGTTTATGGTGATGTAGAGATGGAATAGGGTATGTAGCCACATTTCAAGTGTTCATTAATTACATATGACAAGTTATGTGATTATCTTAATTATCAAGTATATTAGATAGCATAGATTCAGAAAATCCAATACACTACCTTGGCCAGGTGTGGTGATGCATGCCTGTAATCTCAGCACTTGGGAGGCTGAGACAGTAGGATCATAGGTTTGAAGCCAGCCTTAGCAACTTCAATTGCTCAGTGAGGCCCTGAGCAATTTAGTGAGACCCTGTTTCAAAATAAATAGGAAACCAGGTGTGGTGGTGCACACTTGTATTCCCAGTACTTGGGAGGCTGAGATAGGAGGATTGCAGGTTTGTGCCCAACCTCAGTAACCTCATGAGGTCCTTCACAACTTAGTGAGACCCTGTTTCAAAATAAAACATAAAAATAGGGCTGGAGGTGTAGCACAGAGGTAGAATGCTACCAAGTTCAACCCTCAGTACCACACATACACACACACACACACACACACACACACACGTACACACAATAGGGCTAAGGATGTAACTCAGTGATAGAACGCCCCTGGATTCAATCCCTAGTACAAAAAAAATGATAGACTACCATATTTTACTTAATTGGTGATTTACTGATGAATATTTGTTTCAATTCTCATTCCATTGTTTAATTCTCTGATGAATATCCTCGGACCTATTATGCCTGTGTGGTTTTTTCCTAAAAATGAAATCCTTAAAATTGCTTTGATATATCAAACTGCCCTCTAGAAGGTCAATTGTCCATTTCTCCTCACCCGTGGCAACACTGAGTTTATTCATATTTTTTCATATTTTAAAATCTGATGAGAATTTTTTGTAATTTTATTAATGCATTGTACATATAACTCAGTGTATTTCCCTCTGCATACCACTCCATTCTCCCTCCCTCCCTCCCCATGCATCTAGTGAGATTGGTAGTGATATATGGACACAACATTATTTAAACTGTTTCCTTCCTCAATCTTCCTTTTTCCTCTATCCACCTCCCTCCCCCTGTTGCCTTCCACTATTCTACTTGTCTCTTTCCTCATTTATCCTAAGTTCCTTTTGTTTCCCATTTTATCTCTAGCATCCACATATGAGAAAAATATTATCTTCAAATTTCAGAGATGCTTGATTTGAGCATATTATCTAGTTCAATCCATTTTTCTGTAAATGACATAATTGTGTTCTTCATGGCTGAGTAAAACTCCATTGTGTGCATATACCATATTTTCTTTATCCATTCATCTATTGACAGGCAACTAGTGTGGTCCCATTACTTGTCTATTGTGAATTGTGCTGCCATAAACACGGATACACATGTATCATTATAGTATTCTGATTTTAATTCTTTTGGAAAGATACCAAGGAGTTTAGTATAGCTTGGTCATTTGGTGGTTCCATTCATATTTTTTGAGGCACCTCTATGCTGATCTCTGTAGTGATTGTACTAATTTTCAATCCCACTAAGAATGTATAAGAGTTCCTATTTCCCCATATCCTCATCAGCATTTGATATTGTTTATATTCTGGATGATTGCTATTCTAACTGGAGTTAGATGGAGTCTCAGTATAGTTTTTTGACCATTTATACGTTTATTTTTAAAATCAGCTTTGAGATATATTTACATATGGTAAATTTCCCCAATCTTCATTGTATAATTTGATGTTTTGAACAAATGCATACAGTTGTATGTCCATCACTACAGCCATCACAAATAATTGAATATTTTCATCCCCCAGAAAGTTCCCTTTTTTTTCCCTGCAGTCACTTTCCTCTCTCCATCGCTGGTCCCTGTATAGTTTTAATTTGTATTTTCCTGATTGTTAATGATATTGAACATTTTTCCATGTATTTGTTAGTATCTCATACTCTACACAAGAAGTCAACACAAGAAGGAGTCAAGACCTAGAAATTAGACCAGAAGCTTTGCACTTACTAGAAGAAAACAGGGGAACAACTCTCCAAAATAAGGCACTGATAGAGACTTACTCAACAAGGTCTCCAAAGCTCAGGAAATAAAACCAAGAATCAATAAATGGGATGGCATCAAATTAAAAAGCATCTGCACAGTAAAAGAAACAAGAGTCTGAAGAGAGAGTAAACAGCATGAGAGAAAATCTTTGCTAACTACTCCTCTGATAGAGGACTAATGTCTCAAATAAAAAACTTAAAACTAAAAGAACAAATAACCCAGCCAGGTGTGGTGGCACACACTTGTAACCCCAGTATTTTAGAGGCTGAGACATGGGGATCTCAGGTTTGTGGCCAGCCTTGACAACTTAGTGAGGCTTTCCGCAACTTAGTGAGACCCGGTTTCAAAATAAAAATAAATAAATAAATAAATAGGCTGGGCGTGGTGGCGCACGCTTGTAATCCTAGCATTCGGGAGGCTGAGACCGGAGGATCCAGGTTCGCGGCCAGCCTCAGCTATCTAGTGAGGCACTCTGCAACTTAGTGAGACCCTGTTTCAGAATAAAGAATAAAAAATAGGGCTGGGGGTATAGCTCAGAGGTAGAATGCCCCTGAGTTCAATCCCCAGTACCGCAAAAAAATAAATAAATAAATAAATAAATAGGGCTGGGGGTGTAGCTCAGAGGTAGAATGCCCCTGGGTTCAATCCCCAGTACCGCAAAAAACAACAACAACAACAAAAAAAAAAAAAACATAATAAAAAATGGGCAATTGAACTGAATAGACATTTCTCAAAATAAGAAATACAAATGATAATGAGAATTTAAACTTTCAATGTTTCTTCAGATTTTGGAAAACCTAGCAACAAGTTTCTCTATATTTTCCTCTTCTTATTAACCTTGAAGACAGTAAATTAATAGAGATTTCATACTGTTGTTCTCATCCCAGGCATGAAAGAGTCTTGCACACATATAAATATTTAATATTACAGCATATAAAATATAATTCTACACTGTACCCTCAGTCGCTACTAAATTAAGTTAGAGTATAAACTAGAAATAGTCTGTGGGGAATTTTTATTGATTCCTTGAACCTAGCACACCTGTGACTATGTGATTATCAAAGAGAGGTTTAAGGAAACTAGAGGCAATTACAGTTTAACAAAAATTGAGGCCACAATAACAAGAAAATCTTCTGTATAATACCAAAGTAACTTATAAACATTCCAATTTCATGGGCTGCTTGCTCATATTACCTGTTATAGAAGAGAATTCATCTAAAGGTCCATATGGATATTGATTTTTAAATAGGGAAGATAGCCAAATAAATTTAAAGTAGCTTCCAAAACAATCTCTTGGGCTCTACGTTATTTATGAGTCATTTTGCAGTAAAAGTGAAGTCATTTATCATGACTCAGAATTGATGGTTTCTGAGGCCCAGTGATGAGTAGAAACACGCCATTCCTGATATATAGGACATAATTTTCCCAGATGCTCAAGAAAACCTACTTTGAGTATGTGTGAATATTTAACTCTTTAATTTCAAACAATTACATCTGATGGATCAATTGGCTTGTTATTTGGGGGACATTCTGTAATTATCTCCCAAGACCTTATAAATATAATTCATAAAAGTAAATATTCCATAGCATTTCTACTAATAATCTTTTCACCCTACATTCCTGTACTTAAAATATGAACGTTAAAGGAATTACTTCAATACTATGATTTCAAAATTTGGGTTTTCAAATGAGGATTTTCATGATTCTGTAATATAAGATTTTTTTATATTCCTATGTACTTCTTGCAGCTCATGCCTTGTAATACATGTGCCTGGTTTTTCATTTTGGTAGGAATAAGCCCTCAGATGTTCTTAAGAAAATAATTTGTCCCTCCCAATGCTATCCTCTGTCACCTCAAGAATTTAGCTATAAACTTTAACAAGAAAAAAGCTGCAACAGCCTTTAAGCACAATGGAGTCTGGTGTGTCTCTGTGGGTCACCTCGCAACATTTGGAGGCCCCAGTGAGATCCAGAGACCCAGGCGAGGGGAGAGGCCCTGGAAGGACTCCGGCCCTGGAGGAACTGCCTGTGTGCCTGGCCTCAGGGGAGGCGCCACCTGAGATGTTCCAGGGGCCTGAGACCAAGGCAACAGGCAGCCCTCTCAGGCCGTTGAGAGACCCGGGGTGCCCTGCACCAAAAACTGGGATCATGGGGTCAAATTGAGTTCTCCAGAGAGCAGGAAAGGGCACCCTAGGGTGGGACTGAGTCGGTGAGACCAGACACGGTCATAGATCCGAAGTCCCTGGGTTTGAGAGAGACGTCTCCAACCCAAATGGATATTGGTGTGTGAATGTGTGGCCACAATTGTGTGAGAGTGTCTCTCTGTTGGGTCCTCCCATCAGAGAAGAGTATGTGGTTCCATGGCTGAGGTCCTTAAGATCTCCAAAAGGCTACGGAATCTGGTTGGGTAGACTCTGGGAAGACTGGCGAAAGCTGCTGCTCCACGGAGGCATCAGATCTATGGCGGTACTGAAACATAGAAAGCAAGTCGCAAGCCACAATGTTGGGCCACTACGGTTAAGCCTCCACCGGCCGAGTCTGTGAAGCAAATACTTGTTTGTGAATTGTCCTGTCTTGTGTCAATCCGTTTGTTGTTGTCTGATTTCTTAGCAGTCCGTGGGCTCCACTTCTTTTTCTTTTCCTGGATGGTGCTCTAACTTTTGGATCTTAGGTCTCTAGATCTTCCTGATCTTTGTTTTTTTCTCTTGGTTTTGAGTTCCGCCAGTCTGTGGGACTGGTCACGGATAAAATGCCTTTTACTTTCAGCTTACAATAGCTTCAGTTGCTCCTTCTTTCTTGGTATTTCTTGCTGGTTCCAGTGATGAGGGAGAGGGGGGCGAGTAGTGCTAAGACTCCCTTCAGTGTATATTGAGGAATTTCAAAGGTGGTTTTTCCAGGGAGAGCAATTCTGGGATTCCGTTCTCCCCAGGAAAACTTCGGTCTTTTTGTGAACTTGAGTGGCTCACCTTCAGGGTGTATTTGCCAAGGGAGGGCTCTCTGGATGTCCAAGCGGCCCAAGCTGTCTGGAACATGGTTATGGTAAGTTCCGGACACCTGAATCAGTTTCCATACATTGAGTGGTGGCTCACCCTTCTTAGATATTCTCCCCCAGGGTTACTGGCCTGTTTATTTTCTGTGGGAAACAGGATTCTCTTGATAAAATCCCCCACCAA
>PVLC010047281.1:0-11148 GCA_004027655.1 Graphiurus murinus
TTTTTTTTTTTTTTTTTGGAAACAAGGTCTTGCTAATTTGCTGATGTTGGTCTCAAACCTGCAATCCTTCTCTCTCAGCCTCCCAAGTACTGGGATTACAGGCATATGCCACCAAGCTCAGTTCTTGCTACTATTACTATTAACACTGTTTTTTCTTCTTGATTTCAAAAATTTACTGTAACATAGTAGTTCCAAGTTCAGACTAACAGATGAACCCACAATTATTTTAATTCCATTTCTATCCTTTTCTAGTTATGTGACCTTAAGCAAGTTACATAAATTTTCTGTGCCTGTTTGTCTATAAAATTGTTATGACTATAAGTGTCTATCTTCCCAAATTGTTGGGAAGATTGAATGAAGCAATCTATGTAAGTTGGCTGAAATATTAAGTGCTCAGTAAGTGCCAGCTATTATTATCTTAAATTATTATAATTATCATTATAAGTTCCTTTTACATGAAATCATTTGTTCCCTGCATTATTATTTGCACTCCACATCTTTCGTTTCCATTACTTCTTTCCTCCTGGCTATCACCTTTACCCTCAGTCAATCTGTGTGTCTGGTGTAAACACTTAGCAAGAGCTCACACTTGCCCACTCTCTCTCCTCTTACTTCCTCCCTCTCTTCTCTTCTCCTCTCCTCTCCTCTCTTCTCTCTCTTTCTATCCCTCTCTCCCTCTCCTTCACTTCCTCTCTCTCCTCTTCCCTCCTTTGCTCCCTTCCTTTCATAAATGTGCATTCATGTCTAATTTTCTTGCTGAAGGACTCTCAAATCTCCATTCCTAGCCCTGTTATCTAGACCTTTATCTTTATCTGTATATTCCACCAGCCTCTCAAACATAGCAGATTTCAAGTGTGGAACAGAGTCAAGTTGCATACACACAGATTCCATACCCCCCCCTACACTCTCCCAATTATTCTTGTGTCCTCTCTGTCACTCTTACTAGTTCCTTTATGTTCTCCTCTCTCAGTCTCTAAGCTTTAGCACCATCAGCTCAGCAGAGTCAGAAAACCAATGAGCCTCCCTAGGGACTGGACAGAGGAAGGGGTACAGGGTGAGAAGTCAGTGAGGCAAGGGAAATCTAATCCCAGATGAGTGGTATATTCATGGTGTGACCTAGCTCAGCTGCCTTTGTCTTTGAGGATTTACATTTTCCTACCTGTCAGAAGAGAGTAATCTAAAGAATAGTAAAATAGATAAAGACTAAGATTGCCCTGGAATGTGGATGTCTTGGTCAACATTCTCATTGCTGCAATTCAAAACAACTGACCACACAACTTAGACGAATTTGCTCAGTTTCTAGAGATTTTAGGCTTCAGTCTGTGTGAGACCCAGGTCTGTGGAGCTCAGGACATGGAGGCATGAAGCAGAGAGAGTGAGATTGCAAGGCCCTGCTCTCACATCCTGGAGGCCAGAAGCAAGAGAGATTGTGCAAGCCAGAGATTAAAGGCAAAAGGACAATCCCTAAGGCCACACCCCCAGGGACCCACCTACTCCAGCTGTGCCCATTGGCCTAGATTTCCACCCAGAAAATCCATTACAATGGATTTATCTACTCATGAGATTACAACCCTCAGAACTTAATTATATCAACTCTGAACATTAATATACATGAGCTCTCCAGGGAACATTCTGTATCTAGTGATAACAGTAGGTAAGGATTTGGAAGGAGTGAGGTCAGATGTTGGAATCTTATCTGTAGAGTTTCATTCTTCCCATCTCTGTATCCTCCATGGACTACGTAGAACTTTTAAAATCCATTAAGTAGGCCATATTTTTTTTATTTGGGTGCATTCTAATTTTACATCATATTGGGGTACAGAGTGTAAAAATACCTGCACACAATTTTGTTGCCCTCTCCCACCCCATCTTTACCCCTCAAGATTTCAATTCTGATCTTTGAGATCATAATTGGTGATTTTGTATATGTTTATAGCATTATTTCTACTATTGCATTCTTTATGACTTTGTCCCTCCTCCTTCCCTAATCCCCCTCAGTCACTCCCCTGGACTCTCTGCTCATCTACCTGATGTTGCCCTCATTGCCAAACATCTCTCTAGCTTCCACGTAGAAGAGAGAACATACATCTACTTGTTCTTTGGGACTGGCTGTACTCACTTAGCATAATATTCTCTAATATTCTGGAGTTCCATCATTTTCCTGCAAATGGTGTAATTTTGTTCTTCTTTATGGCTGAGTAAAATTTCATTGTGTGTATATACCAAAGTTTTGTGATCCATTCATCCTTTGATAGTCATATAGGCTGGTTCCATAATTTGATTCTTGTAAATTGTGCTGTTCTGAACATGGATATGCATATATGATATAACATTCTGATTTAATTCCCTTTGGGAAGATGCCAAAGAGTGCTTATTGCTGCATCATATGATAGTTTCACTCCCAATCTTCTGAGAATCCTTCACACAGATTTCCAAAGTAGTTGTACTAGTTTAAAGTTCCACCAACAGTGTAACAGAATTCTGATTTCCCCACATCCTCTTCAGCATTTGTTATTTGTGTTCTTGATGACTGCCATCCTAACTGGAGTGAGGTGGAATCTCAGTGTAGTTTTTATTTGCATGCCCCCAATTGCTAAAGATGACAAACACTTTTTTCATGTATTTGCTGGCCATTTGCATTTCTACTTTTGAAAAGTATCTATTCAGTTTGGTTGTCCATTTTGGAAAAAAAAGTCAATGGACCACTTGCTATGATTCAGGTTCCATGCTTTATATGAATTATTAAATTTATGCCTGACAAGGGCCTTGTGAGGTTGGCACTATCTTATCACCCCAACTTTACAGGTGACAGAATTAAATGGAGCCACAGGGGTGAGCCATAGTGTTGGTCAGGAGCCAGAATCCCCTGCCTGACATTTTGTATGCAGAATCCTTCCCTTTACAGTGCTATTCTTTGCTCCTTCCTCTCATTAAATCCATTTACAAATGAGAAACTAAGTCTTGAAAAGGTGAATAAATCTGCCCCAAATCAAGTACTAATAAAAAATAGGACTGGTGTTCAAATCCCTGCCTGTAGACTTCACCTGCAGTGTTCTTTATCACACATAATTATCTTAGTTCTCAGACCTTTACTCTCACAATTTATGTTTTACTCTATTGGTAAAAATTAATTCTTATATTAATTGAGGGGCAGGGAGGAAACACAGGACTTTAGGCTATCTTCTTGTTCCAGAGTATTTTGCATTACCAAGTCTAAAATAAAGGCCAAGGGAAGAAGCAATGCTATCTAATACCAGGATCATTTTGCAAAAGTGGATTTGACACTTTCTATTAGCTCTTTGGTACTTCCTGAATCATCTCACTACTTTAAATCTGACACTGCAAAAAAGATACAGGATAATTTTAAATGTTCAAATACTTTGGCTTAGTATTATTGTACAAAACTCTGATAGTATCATTTATAAACTCCCCATACCCGACAGTTACTTAGATGATGCTGGAAGATGGTTATAGTTTTAGGTCACTTCAAAGGAGGAGCGTGTGTTCACTTATGTTTTTGGCATTTCCTTTGAAGAACAATGAAGGATAAAACCTGTCTCTCTCTATCATTAGGAAAATTTGCTTTTTCATGTAAAAATGTAGAAAGCAAGCATCAAGAAGAATGCTACTGCTGCTACCAGAGCTAAAAAGATTTGGAAATGACCATCTCAAATTTCACATCAACCTACTCAGTGAAATGAGCCCAGAGTCTTGCAGAAATGAGCTTCCTGTCAGCTGGGATTCGGCCATATGGTGTGGAACGAGAAGTTTAGGCAATTTCATTTTCAGCTTAATGAGAAGTTTGTCTTTTAGAGTTGTCAGACTGCACAAACTCTTGGGAGGTTTGAATATGGGAGCATATTTCTGGGTAGCATCTAACAAAGCTGGGTTTGAGGTTCTTCCTCGGCCTCTTAGGATTAGACTCGTACTGTGCAAGTCTACTTTTCTCTCTAAGTTTTAGTTCCCACCTGTGTAAAATAGAGAAAGGAACAAGATTAAAAAAAAAAAAGAATGCATGAATATAATAAGAAACATAAGTGTTATATAAAAAGGTAGTCATTTCAGTTTATCCTCAAGAGACTAGAAATAAGCAGCAGGGTCCAAAAAAGATAATACCTCTTGGATGTGGTGGCTCTTCTCATGGCTCAGAACAACTTTTAAAGTTCTTGTCTAAGCCAAAGGTGTAGTTTAGTGAAAGAGAATATGCTTAACATGCACAAGGGCCTGGGTTCTTTGCCCAGCACCAAATGAATAACATATAAAAATAGATAAATAAAAACCTTTCTGGATAATCTCATCTTACATTTTCAAGACATTGGCAACCTTGAGCACATTCAGGGACCTTGAACAGTATGGCAAGGGGCCTAGAAGCCACTGTTCTTCAAGAATGGCTCAGTTATCTGGACACTTACATCCTGGGGAAGTTATGACCCAGGGATGAGAGATAAAGGTAAGCAGGCTGCAGTTACTGATCTGTCATTTACACCTGTCAAAGAGAAGTCGACACAAGCCATGCAGCTGAGTAACTGAGCAGATGTTTTATAGGTAGCTCTGGCCTGTATTCCTGGTTTCCATCATTTGCTAGCTATCGCCTTGGATATATTGCTTCTCCTTTCTAGGTACCCCTTAAGTCCTTGTGACAGTGACATCTTTCTCTTAGCATAGAACTGAATGGTGCAATGAATGCAGAGTAAGCAGCACAGGGTGGAGCCCATGGGCCAGCGTTCAGTGGATGCCATTGTTTGGATGGTGATGGCTTCTGTAGGCCCACCTGTGCTTCCAGGGACCTATCAAGACCTAAACTTTCACCCAGTCCATGTGTGTTCACAAAATAATTTGGCTTAGAACTTGCAGGGATACTCATGCATCAGGTTAAGTGTGGACTGTTAGGTTTCCCAGACACAGCCAGGGCCAGAAGCATTTTGCCTGTATGCAGGTAAAGCTGATCTTACTAATATAAGTTGTAAGTTGGATTTAGAGAATGAGAATTGAAGGCCTTAATGAATCCCCAGTGCTATAGGGTGTCTTCCCTGCTCACTAAAGCAGTAGTTCTCAAATGTGGTCCTTGGATGAAGAGCCTCAGCTTAGTCTATGTGTTATAAATGCAAACTCAAGCCATTTCCCAGACCTACAGAACTAGAAATTCAGAAGTAAAGCCCATCAAGCTACGCATAAACAAGCCCTTCAGTGGGTCACAAAGCTTGGAAAAGTTTGCAAACCACTTACCCAAGATAATCACAGTGAAATCACTTTGCCACAACTTGGCTGGTAACTTTCAGGTGAGATTAGGCTCAGTTTTAACCACTGAGACCCAGCAAGCTACAGTATAAATATAGCTGACATATAGAGTACTTACTGTGTGCAAAGAGCTGAGGTCATCACTTACCATGAATAAATGCATTTGATCCCTGCAGCAGTTGTAAGAGGTATGCCTGGGCTCAGTGCCTTCAGTTAAAGGTGGACAAAGTGTGGCACAGTGTAATATAACAACCTGCTCCAAGTTCCACAGAGAGCAAAAGGCAGAGTCAGGATCGAATCCAGGCAGTCTCACTCCTCTAATCTATGACTTATAACCCAGTGATGCTCAGCTCCCCCAGACTGCATTGTGTGCTGGCATCTCAAGAGAAGGTAGGGAAATGGGGCCATGATTTTCCAATATTCCTGTGCTTTATGTCTGGTGACCCCCTATTTCTGCAATTCATTTAGGTCTCTCACTTCCTCCTGCTTCTTTCCCTACCTCTTCTCTTACCTGATAAGTCACGTGGACTCATACTTGGGATTACCTGTGTGTGGACTCCCCTAACAGTCTTTGTTTTCTTTTCATATTTCTATGGGAAACCCTATACCTACAAAGGCTCTACTTGTGGTTTCAACATTTGCTTCATTTCAGATGACCCTCAAGTCTGTATTTTCCCAGAACTCTCTTCTCAGTTCCAGCTTCAAATGCCCAGCTGACTGGACTTTCCCCATGTATCGAGATCTTTGCATTATTTCTATGTCATTAATACCAGATGAACTTACATCTCCATCAAATTCCCTGCCTCACAAGAACCCACATCACTAATTCCTCTGTGGGCCACTGCTCTCTTGGTCTCCAATGTCTGACTTTCATTTGGATACTAAGTCCATTCTTCATACAAACAGAGATGCTTGTCCTATCCTTGGGTTTTCAGTGTTTTGGGATATCTGTTCAGATCTGGCACAAAAGAATTTATGTTTGTGTTAGTTCCGTCCACTTATTATCAAAAAGTGATCGAATTAGTTTGCAAGATGAGACAAGAACCATTCTAGGTTCATTAGTAAACATAGTTATTAAATACTGGACAAGAATGGCCTTTACAAAGCAACAAGAGCCGGGTGTGGTGGTGCATACTTGTAATCCCAGCATTTGGGAGGCCAAGACCAGAGAATCCGGGTTCACGGCCAGCCTTAGCTACCTAGTGAGGCACTCCGCAACTTACTGAGACCCTGTTTCAAAATAAAGAATAAAAAAATAGGGCTGGGGGTATAGCTTGGAGTTATAATGCCTCTGAGTTCAATCCCCAGTACTGAAATAAATAAATAAAATGAAAAAAAAAAGCAACAAGATACTAGGCAGCATAAAACCAGGACATGCAAGCAAAATCTTTGTAGCAGCATCAGGGAAAACATGACTTTGGTTTTCATTAATGACCAATTTCATTGAACAATGAATTGGACATTATAGCATTTACAAACAAAGCATAATTATAAAGTGCTATTCTAATTGTTAATTAAGTCTATTTATACTCTAGATTAGTTTTTTAAATATGTCCTCTAGATGCCACTTGATGCTAATTATCCGAGTTACATTACTATCAATTGAAAAAACATTTTTAATTAAATCTAAAGCCATTTAAATTAGCATAAAATATATAGAAATTTAAATGTGGCCTGATGCTTAACTATTTTTTTGATTACTCAGATGATACATTTAGCCTTTTGAATTACTTCTTAATGAAACTCTCTTTGCAACCTGGTAACTGACAATTATGATAAAAGAAATGAATGTTCTTAGTTGTGTTCATTAATTAAATTGGTGTGTGCCCATCATGTAGGTGTGTGTGTGTGTGTGTGTGTGTGTGTGTGTGTGTGTGTGTGTGTGAATCCAAATCACTGTTACTAGTGTCATGGAAATAATAGGGATAGATGCCACTGTTCCTGCTTTCTTTGGGAGCTCTGTCTCATCTAAGGAAATGAGACAAACATGCAGATATTCACAAGCTCAAGAAGGAAGTATGCTACTTAAGGAGAATAGAACAGAATACCTATAGAATCCAAACTGGGGTAGGTAGGGAAGAGTTTAGAAATCTTAAGTTTTCAACTTGGGACATATGAACTAAGTCTTGAGTGTAGACTAAGGAGAAAAGATATAGGGAGAGTACTCTTTTGATGAATGGATTTTAGCATGTTTGTCATCCAGGACCCATTAGGTTGTAAATGACAAAAACCCAACCCAAAGCTAGAACTGGGAAGACTTATTGGCTCATCTGATTGAAAAGCCCTGAGATAGTTAGTTGCAAGGTAGATTCAGTAGCTCACAGAATGAGACCAGAACTTAGTTTCTTCCTCTTTTTCTTAACATGTCTTGCTTTCCAATTTTGTATTCTGTCTTCCACTCAGGTGCTGTGCAGAAAGAATGTTTATCTTTCTGACATAGATTCAAGGAAGTCCTGGGCTTCACTCTGAATAGATTCACTTGAGTACTGTGTACTCCTTAAATTGATCATGGAGACCAGAGTGATGGAATATGCTGATGCTGGTTCATGAGGACTGGGTCATATCACCGCTGCTAGAACTATGGCCAGAGTGACTGAGTGAAATAGGCATTTTCCCCCAAAAAATCAGGGCATTGTTTTTAGGAGAGGTAATAGGGGCTAGGCAAAGAAAAATAGCAAATATTTGTTATAATAATCAATAGTACAATCATAGAAAATTGTGATGATTGTACATGAGACAGTAGAACTTAGAAATGGCTCAAATATCACCATATCAGAGAGATACTTCCCTGATCACTTTTTAAAAAACATTATATTCTTACGATCACTGTCTATATCCAGAGTTGGCAAAATATGGCCCATGGGTCAAATAGAGCAAAATCGCTCTCTGTTTTTAAATGCTTTATTGGAATGCACTCCTGGTCATCTGAGTGAGTGTTGTCTATGACTGCTTCTATACTATAATTGCAGAATTGAGTAGTTGAGACCGAGATCACATACATGGCCCATCAAGCCTAAAATATTTACTGCCTGGTCATTTACAGAATAAGTGTGCTGAATCCTGGTCTGTGCACTTATCCTACTTTATTCTTCTTTAAGAAAGTTATCACCACATGACATGGTGCACATATTTATCTATTCCATCTCTCCTTGTTAGAATGCAGGTATCTCAGTCAACATTCCCACTCCTATAATGCAAAATGACTGACCACACAACTTAGAGGAAGGAAGATTTATTTGCTCACAGGTTTTGGAGATTTCAGGTCAGTCCATGTGAGGCTGGGTCTGCAGTGGTGGTGGGAAGCAGAGAGAGAGAGAGAGAGACTGACCTAGAGATCTGCTCTCATATCTCAGAGGCCAGAAGCAAGGGATCAAGAAAGCCAGGAGAGTCAAAGGGAAAAGCATAGTCCTGAAGGCCACACACTCAGGGACCCACCTTCTCCAACCACACCCCCCTGCCTAGGTTACTACCCACTAAATCCAATACAACACCCTTATCTACTGATGAGATTACAGTCTCATGCCTTAATTACATCAACTTTGTGCATTAATACATGAGCTCTTAGTGGACAATCTATGTCTAACCATAATAGTAACCTTCATGACAGGAGGAAGTTTTCATAGAAGAATCTAAAACAGCACCTTGCACAAAGTAAGTGCTCAGTAATATTTGCCACATTAATGGACTGAAGAATTTTAAACACTAGAGTATATTACAACTAATTGTACAGTAGAGTGAAAGGCAAGGAGGGAGGGCTTGCACCAAAATTAGAAGAATGTTTGTTATAGTCAGATATAAAATGTCCCCTAAACAACTCATTTATTCATATTTAGGGTTGATATAGTTGAGTCATGAGGGTCGTAATCCCAGCAGTGGATAAATCCATTGTAATGGATTTATTGGGGTGTGGCTGGCTGGAGAGATGGACCCCTGAGGTTGCAGCCTTGGGGATTATATATGGTGCCCTGCCCCCTTTCTTGCTTTCGGCCTACGTGATGTGAAGAGCACAGTCCATGTGCTCCCCTCTCTGCCTCCCGCCACCATGCTCTGAGATCCTCAGTCTCCAGCCTCACATGGACTGAGGCCGAAACCATAAAGAAATAAATCTTTCCTCTAAGTTACATGGTCAGGTCTTTAGATTGTGGTTATGAAAATGCTGAGTGGAACAACGTTATAATACCTTTGTTGAGGATTTATACAGGCTTCAACTAAGATAGAAAAAGAGGAGAAAGCAAATGAAAAAGATTGTCTTAAGGTACAAGTAATGAAACTTGGCAAATGACTGGATGTGAAGGGTCTAGAGAGAGGGAAGTTGTTCATATCTCTGGTGTTTTGTGCCTTTTTTAGACAGGTGTGTCATTAAAATACATTTGTAGGAGATCAGAAATGAATAGCTCAGCTTTGCATGTACTAGGTCTTGGAGTTTGATTGATTTCTGCCTTGGAGACATCCACTGTCCAGCAGGAAAATATCAGGCCAAAAAAAAACAAAAACAAAAACAAAAACAAAACAAAACAAATGCTCACAAGAGATGCCAGCTGAGCAGAGAGACCAAGGATTGAACAGATGGACAAGACAGATGAGATGGCCTAGAAGGTGTCCAGAAGCAAGTATCTGGAACTTCATGGGACCACCCATCTCTTTCTATAAAGGAAATTCTAGAGCTGGTTTACTGAGCCATGACCAGTCATCTCCCTGGTGCACCTTAGGAGTCAAAGGCCCTCTCCCATGTCTTACACTTTTGCTCATCTGCTCTGCTTCTCATAGTGAAGAAACACAGAGGCTGTGAATACCAGATAGCTTGGTTCTGTCCTATGATTCACCATGTGATGTTGACCACATCATTCAAATGACTCAAATAGCTTCTTCTCTTTTCTTTGCCTGTTGCCGCCATCTTTTTTTCTTCTTTTTCTTCCTTTCTATAGTGTTTTATCAGGAAAGTAAGGAAGCATGAGAGAGGCTAATGAATTGTAATTGAGAGTGGAATCTGGTTCCTGGAATGGGCTAGCAATAACTAAATAACTCAGACATGGCTCCTTGGACATGACAGCTTACCAGTCTATACAGTAACATTTGCGTGACAAATTAGAGAAGCCTAAATTTTCCAGAGTCCTCTTTCTGCTCACTACTTTAGAGCTAAGCTCTTGGGAATTCAACTATTTAAAAAGAATTGATGGAGCCAGGTGTGGTGGTGCAAGTCTGTAATTTCAGTGCATGGGAGGCTAAGACAGGAGGATCACAGGTTCAACTCCAACCTCAGCAACTTAGTGAGACTCTGTTTCAAAATGAAAACAAATAAGAAGGGTTGAGGGTATAGCTTGGTGGTAAAATACTCCTGGATTAAATCCCCTAATTCAAAAATAGTAATGCCAGAGCTAGTTGTAGTGGTGCATGTTTGTAATCTCAGTACTTAAGAGGTGGAGACAGAGGATCTCAGGTTCGAGGCTAGCATTTAGCAATTTAGTGCAACTCTATTCCAAAACAAAAACTAAAGTAGGGCTGGGGATGTATCTCAGAGGTATAATGTCTCTGGGTTAAATCCCCAGTACCACACACATACAAAAAGAAAGAAAAGAAAAAAAGAATTGCTGGGGTCTATGGACATAGCTCAGTGTTGGAGTACTTATCTAGCATATGTGAGACCCTGGATTTGATTCTCAGCAGCGAAAAATAATAATAAATAAATAAATAAAAAGAATTGCTGGTTGTATAGTTCCTCTGTGGCACCTCATTCCAAAGTTGGTTTATTATTTACAGGAATAATGTATTAGATCATAAAAATAAAAATACGTTTCCCATAAATAATGCAGTGAGAAAGCCAAATATAAAAGAGTCTCAAATGAACAACCCCAACCTAATAAACCAGAGACCATTAATGAGAAAAAGTACAATTCCACAATAGAGAAATAA
>PVLC010047282.1:0-11141 GCA_004027655.1 Graphiurus murinus
AAAAAAATAGGGCTGGGGATATAGCTCGGAGGTAAAATGCCCCTGAGTTCCATCCCCAGTACCTCAAAAAAAAAAAAAGAAAGAAAGAATCCAACAACTTTCAATGAATGTTGAAACCTAGAATATGAAAAGGCTAGCCAGGGTGGTTGTACATGCTTGTAATCCCAGTCAGTACGTGGAACGTGAGACAAGAAGATAGCAGGTTTGGGGACAGCCTCAGCAAGTGTGAGACTTTCTAATCAACCTAGCGAGACCCTGTTTAAAAATAAAAAGCCAGTCGTGGTATTGCATGTTTGTAATCCCAGTAGTTGGGAGACTGAGATAGGAGGATCACAGGTTCACTGCCAGCCTCAGTTACTTAGTGAGGCCCTGTTTCAAAATAAGGAATAAAAATAGGGTTGGAGATGTAGCTCATAGTTAGAATGTCCCTGGTTTCAATCCTAAATACCACAAAAAATAAAAGATAAAAATAGAGGGGTATACCTGGGAGGTAGAATGCCTCTGGGTTCATTCTATTTATTTATGGTACTGAGGAATAAACCCAGAGGCATTCAACCTCTGAGCTATACCTCCAGCTCTATTTTTATTTTTTATTTTGAGGGCCTCACTAGGTTGATGCGAATTCCAATACTTGCTGAGGCTGCCTTTGAACCTGGATCCCCATCTGTCTCAGGGATACCTGGATCTGTCTATTGGGATAACACGTGTGCCACCACATCCTGCTAAAATTTAGTTTACTCGTGCTACAATAAAGTTGTTTGGTATGGTAACAGAACTAATGCCTTGATTTTCACCTCCTTCCACCCTTATCTAGGTTTATTGATGATTTCAAATGTTTAACAAAATTTTCTTGATTTACTTATTTTTTAATAGGTCCGTTTATTAATGGTTAGTCGTATGGCTAAACCAGAGGAAGTATTGGTTGTAGAAAATGATCAGGGAGAAGTTGTGAGAGAATTCATGAAGGATACAGATTCCATAAATTTGTATAAGAATATGAGAGAAACATTAGGTAGGTTAATAATTACTATTAATTTAATTTTTACCTTTTTAAATCTGTTTCTGTGTGTATGTTGTACACTTTCTGAATTTTAATGTAGCAATCTTTATTGCTAATGTAAACCTTTTGGCTTATTATGTTTTCCACTTACCACAGCTGGAACTTTTTTTTCTTCATAGTTTATCTTACTCATCTGGATTATGTAGATACAGAAAGAATAATGACTGAGAAACTTCACAATCAAGTGAATGGTACAGAGTGGTCATGGAAAAATTTGAATACATTGTGTTGGGCAATAGGCTCCATTAGTGGAGCAATGCATGAAGAGGATGAGAAACGATTTCTTGTTACTGTTATAAAGGTATGCTGCAGATAAGTATAGAATAGAAACATTAGATAAGATTGTTTTAAGCCAGTTTTGGTGGTACATGCTTGTAATCCCTATACGTGGGAGGCTGAGACAGGAAGACCATTGTTTCACAACAGCCTCATTCTTCTTAGTGAGGACCTCCTTCAGAAATAAGGAATAAAAATCTGGGCTGGTGTGGTGGTGCACACTTGTAATCCCAGTACTTTTGAGGCCGAGACAGGAGGATCGCAGGTTCAAGGACAGAGTCAGCAAGTAGGGAGACTCAGCAGCCTAGTGAGACCCTATTTCAAAGAAAAATAAAATTGAGCCAGCTGTGGTGGAAAATGCTTGTAATCCCAGTACTTGAGTGTTGGGAAGCTGAGACAGGAGGATCACAGGTTCACGGCCAGCCTCAGATACTTAGTGAGGCCCTCTGCAACTTAGTGAGACTCTGTTTCAAAATAAACAATTAAAAATGGGGCTGGGGGTTTAGCTCAGGTAGAATGCCCCTGGATTCTATCACTAGTACCACACACACCAAAAAAATTGGGGGGGAATGGGTATAACTCAGAGATAGAATGCCCTGGGTTCAATCCCCTGTACTGCATTAAAAAAAAAAAAAAGTTCATGATAAATGAACTAAATTTCTCTTATTTTACAGGATCTATTAGGATTATGTGAACAGAAAAGAGGCAAAGATAATAAAGCTATTATTGCATCAAATATCATGTACATAGTAGGTCAATATCCAAGATTTTTGAGAGCTCACTGGAAATTTCTGAAGACAGTAGTTAACAAGCTATTTGAATTCATGCATGGTAAATCTCTTAATCTTTAGTATATTTTCTTTTTGTTTTATTTTTATTGAACAAAATAGATGAGTGTTTTTGTTTTGTTAGAGACCCATGATGGAGTCCAAGACATGGCTTGTGACACGTTCATTAAAATAGCTCAAAAATGCCGCAGGCATTTTGTTCAGGTTCAGGTTGGAGAAGTAATGCCATTTATTGATGAAATTTTGAACAACATTAACACTATAATTTGTGATCTTCAGCCTCAACAGGTATGTAAAACACTAAGCATATTATTTTTTGGAGGTAACCACTATAAATCATAACTTATTAATAGGAGTTGGAGTGCCACTATTAGATTCAATTCAAATGTTCCTATGGTTGAATTTTCATAGGAAGGCAGAAATTTAACCAGAATTTTACTAGGCTTTTGATATATATAATATTTTTTATTGCTTGCCATGTGGTTTTTTTGTTGTTGTTTTTTACCAGTCTGTTTTACAACATAAAAGTGAAAGTCTCTGCTTTTGCTTTTTAAAATAGGTTCATACATTTTATGAAGCTGTGGGCTACATGATTGGTGCACAAACAGACCAGACAGTCCAAGAACATTTGATAGAAAAATACATGCTTCTCCCTAATCAAGTCTGGGATAGTATAATTCAGCAGGCAACCAAAGTAAGTTTAATTTATTTGTTTTGACCATGACTGCTATTTATTTGTCTGTATATTTATTTGTTTGTTTTTGCGGTACTGGAGATGGAACTCAGAGGCATTCTACCTCCAAGCTACACCTCTAGCCCCTGTGTGTGTGTGTGTGTGTGTGTGTGTGTGTGTGTGTGTGTGTGTGTGTGTCTGGTTTTTTCTAGGGATTGAACTCAGGGGCGGTCTACCTCCGAGCTATACCCCCCAGCCCTATTTTTTTTATTCTTTGTAAAAGAATAAACTCACTAAGTTGCGGAGTGTCTCACTAGGTAGCTGAGGCTGGCCTCGAACCTGGATTCTCTGGTCTCAGCCTCCCCAATGCTGGGATTATAAGCATGCGCCACCATGCCCGGCCCCCATTTATTCTTTATTTTGGAACAGGGTCTCTCTAAGTTGCAGAGGGATGCACTAAGTAGCTGAGGCTGGCCTCGAACCCAGATCCTCCGGTCTCAACCTCTCAAGTACTGGGATTATAAGCATGCGCCACTACACCCAGCTCTATTCTTTTTAATGTTAGTGATTGCATGGATAATTCTTGTGTTGTTTTTCTTCTCAGAATGTGGATATACTGAAAGATCCTGAAACAGTCAAGCAGCTAGGTAGCATTTTGAAAACAAATGTGAGAGCCTGCAAAGCTGTTGGACATCCCTTTGTAATTCAGCTTGGAAGAATTTATTTAGATATGCTTAATGTATACAAGTGCCTCAGTGAAAATATTTCTGCAGCTATCCAGGCTAATGGTAGGTGATTCTGAATTGTTCTATAAGGGTTTTGAGATATAACTCTGGTAGAGCGCTGTCCTAGGGAGCATAATACCTTGCGTTTGATATTGAACAGTCGTTCTCCCCCCTCTCCACCACCTCACCCACCCCCACCTTCAAAACCTTCCACCATTGTCAAAAAGATTAGTTTTTCAGCTTGTTTTTTCCAAATAAATTCTGTCTGTTTGCCTTTTTTGGTACGCGGGATTAAACCCAGAAGCATTTATTTCCAAGCTACACCTCCACCCCAATTTAATTTTTCTCTTGGAAACAGGGTCTCACAAGGTTTTTAAATAATACCCAGTTACCACTTAATTACCCAGCTAGACTCTACTTGATTCTGTTTTTTAGGTGAAATGGTTACAAAGCAACCATTGATTAGAAGTATGCGGACAGTAAAAAGGGAAACCTTAAAGTTAATATCAGGTTGGGTGAGCCGTTCCAATGATCCACAGATGGTAAGTGAAAAATGAAAAATGTTTTGCTATTTTTTTTTTTTTTTTTAATAGTACATTCTTGGGCCGCGTGTGGTGATGCAAGGCTGTAATCCCAGCATTTGGGAGGCTGAGACCAGAGGATCCGGGTTTGTGGCCAGCCTCAGCTATCCAGTGAGGCACTCCGCAACTTAGTGAGACCCGGTTTTAAAATAAAGAATAAAAATTAGGGCTGGGGGTATAGCTTGGAGATAGAATGCCCCTGAGTTCAATCTCCGATACTGCAAAAAAAATTAAAATTAAAAAAAAAAAACAGTACATTTTCTGGATTATACTTTATCTAATTATATATTTGGCTATTTTAAAAATATTTTAAGCCAGGTGTAGTGGCACACACTTATAACCCCAGTACTTGGGAGGCTGAGACAAGAGGATCCTGGTTTGCAGACAACATCAGCTACTTAGCAAGGCCCTCCACAAGTTAGTGATACCCTGTTTCAAAATAGGACTGGGGGTGTAGTGAGGAGGTAGAATGTCCCTGGGCTCACTCCCCAGTATTGGGGGAAAAAAAAAATTAAGCCGGGCGTGGTGGCGCATGCTTGTAATCCCCTTACTTGGGAGGCTGAGACTGGAGGATACAGGTTCGTGGCCAGCCTCTGAGACCAGAGGATCCCAGTTCTTGGCCAGCCTCAGGTACCTAGTGAGGCCCTCCACAACTTAGTGAGACCCAGTTTCAAAATAAAGAATAAAAAATATGGCTGGGGGTATACCTCAGAGGTAAAATGCCCCTGGGTTCAATCCCCAATACCACAAAAATAAAAAATATGGCTGGGGGTATTACTCAGAGGTAGAATGCCCCTGAGTTCAATCCCCAGTACTGCAAAAAAAAAAAGACAATTTAGATGTTTACAATTGGGGTTATTTTATCACATTCCACTCATTCCAGGGTTTTGGGGTTTTCTGGGGGTTTTTTTTGTTGTTGTTTGTTTTTGGTTTGTTTTTGTGGGGTTCTTTGTTGCTGTTGTTTTTTAAGGTACTGGGGATTGAGCCCAGGGGCATTCTGCCTCTGGGCTACATCCCCAGCCTTATTTTCTATCCTTTTTTTTTTTTTTTTTTTTCCAACGGTACTGGGGATTGAATTCAGAGGCATCCTACCTCCGAGCTATACCCCCAGCCGAGGACCTCACTAGGTAGCTGAGGCTGGTCTCGAACCTGGATCCTCCGGTCTCGGCTATTCTTTATTTTTGAAACAGGGTTTCACTAAGTTGCGGAATGCCTAAGTAGCTGAGGCTGGCCAGGAACTTATGATTCTCCTGTCTCAGCCTCCCAAGTACTAGAATTACAAGCATGCGCCACCATGCCTGCCATTATTTCAGGTATTTTTTTTTCCCCAAGTGATTTCCAGAAAGAGAAATAGTTTACAGACACTAAAACCAGCCTGTTATGTCTCAGTTTGGAAAGATGAAGTATTTTTAGGTATTGTTTGTCTTTTTGTTAACTTGAGCCTTGGAAAGTTCCCCCAAAACATTCTATCCTATTATTTCTATATAGTGGCTAACATTTATGGGTTTTTTGTTTTTTTTTTTTTTTGCGGTGCTGGGGATTGAACTCAGGGGCGTTCTACCTCCGAGCTAAACCCCCAGCCCTATTTTTTATTCTTTATTTTGAAACCGAGTCTCACTAGTTGCGGAGTGCCTCACTAGGTAGCTGAGGCTGGCCTCGAACCCGGATCCTCCGGTCTCAGCCTCCTGAATGCTGGGATTACAAGCGTGCGCCACCACGCCCGGCTGTCATTTTGTTTCTTAATGACTTATTTTTTAGGAAACTTCTTGATAAAATTCTTGGCTATTGTTTTATTTTGTTTTAACAAATGAGACAACTTAACCTAACCCAGCATCCTTTGTTCTAATGCTTCTTGATGACAGTTGCCATCTCACCTGTTCGCTGTGATCAAAACTGTATTATTTAGCGCCGGGCGTGGTGGCGCACGCTTGTAATCCCAGCATTCGGGAGGCTGAGACCGGAGGATCCGGGTTCGCGGCCAGCCTCAGCTACCTAGTGAGGCACTCCGCAACTTAGACCCGGTTTCGAAATAAAGAGTAAAAAATAGGGCTGGGGGTGTAGCTCGAAGGTAGAACGCCCCTGAGTTCAACCCCCAGTACCGCAAAAAAAAAAAAAACTGTATTATTTAGGGTATATTTAATTTATATAACTGAATGATAGAGCATTTGCCTCATATGGGCAAAGCCTTGTGTTCAACTACCAGTACCACCATAAATAAAAAAGTTATGTGCGATTTGAAATTTACAGCAGCTACAGCAAATGTCCTGAGCACAATGGTATTAGAATAAATGGGGAATTTTATTTACTTACTTTTTTTTTTTTTTTTTTTTTTTTTTTTTTTTTTTTTTTTTTTTTTCGCTACTGGGGATGGAACCCAGGGGCATTCTACCTCTGAGCTATACCCCTAGTCCTATTTTTTATTCTTTATTTTGAAACAGTCTCGCTAAGTTTCGGAGTGCCTCAGTAGGTAGCTGAGGCCTCGAACCCAGATCCTCCGGTCTCAGCCTCCCAAATGCTGGGATTGCAAGCGTGTGCCACCACGCCGAGCTTAAATGAGGATATTTTTGTTAATTGTTTTGCAGTACTAGGGATTGAACCTAGGGCCTTGCAAATTCTAGGTAAGCAATCTACCACTGAGCTACATACTCTTTCCCCTTATCTTCAAGTGTGTGTGGGTGCGTGTGTGTGTGTGTGTGTGTGTGTGTGTGTGTGTGTTTGTGTATTCTAACTTGGAGCCACATCCTCTAGTCTCTTCCTTCTCCCTTTTTTTCTTAAATCGAATCTTACTAAATTAGATTATAGGAGTGTGCCACCAAGCCCGAACCAAACTAAATCTCTATAGATGGGAATGTTCTAGCTAGCTCTTTACAGTAATTAAGTACCTAAAATAAAACTTGAAATTTTTTTCCTCAACAGGTAGCTGAAAATTTTGTTCCTCCTCTGTTGGATGCTGTTCTCATTGATTACCAGAGAAATGTCCCAGCTGCTAGAGAACCAGAAGTGCTTAGTACCATGGCCATTATTGTCAATAAGTTAGGGGGTCATATAACAGCTGAAATACCTCAAATATTTGATGCTGTTTTTGAATGCACATTAAATATGATAAATAAGGTATGTGATATTCATTTAAATAATGGCAAATTACGGAGTATATTTCTTCTGAAAGCGTAAATGATATCACTGGGTATAGCATCATTTTTAGGCCTTGAAGTAAAATATTTGGACCCCCCGCCCCTTGTTTTTAGAGATTGAACTCAAGGGCATTCTACATCTAAGCTACACCCCCCCAGCCCTGTTTTATTTTGTATCGGGTTGTAACTAAATTGGGGAAGACTTCACTGAGTTGTAATGGCTGGCCACAAACTTGGCAATCCTCCTGTCTCAACCTCCCAGCTACTGGGATTGCAAGCATGTGCCACCGCATCTAGTTAAACCAGGAAAATAATTTTATTGGTTTATAAAATTTTGGTATGCAAAATTCTGACAAACAGAGAATGGACCTGGGCATGGATGTATCTGAGGCCCTGAGTTTGATCCCCAGCCCTGCCAAATTTTTTTTAATTAATGACTGTAGATTAGGGAGGTTGGCTGGAGAATGAGACCAACAGCATTCTACCTCGAAGCTACACCCTCAGCCCAATTTTATTTTCTGTTTGGAAAGAGGATCACACTAGGTTGCAGAGAACCTTGCTAAATTGCCGAGGCTGGCTTTCAACCTGCAATCCTCCTGTCCCAGCCTCCCAAGTCGGGGATTACAAACATGCGTCACCATGCCTGGCGAAATAAAAATTTTTAACATTTATGTTATTTATTGAACTCTCATAGATTGCCTGGCATTCATATAAGTACTTGAGTTTAGTAATCTGTTCAAATAAATAGAATAGCAGATCTGTATTTTTTATTTCAATTATTTTTAATATATTTTGTGGTACTGGAGATTGAACCCAGGAGCTGTCTACCTGTAAGCTAAAGCCCAGCTTTTTTTTTTTTTTTTTTTTTTGAAACGGGGTCTCCCTATGTTGCTGAGGCTGACCTTAATCCTTTCATTCTTTCTCAGCCTCCAAAGTGCTGGCATTGCAGGAGGTGGGCACCTGCGTCCTGCTTTACTTTTTTGGTATTTAGAATTAAGCTCAGTACTTTTTACCTCTGAGCTACAGGTGGTCCTCAAACCTGATACTCTCTTTCTGAAGCCTTCTAAGTACTGGAATTACAGACTTGGTGGCTTACATTTATCTTTTTTTGTTGTGCTAGGGGATTGAACCTGGGGGCATTCTTCCTCTTAGCTACATTGCCAGCCCTATTTCTTATTTTTTATTTTGAAACAGGGTCTCTAAATTGCAGAGACCTCATTAAGTAGGTGAGACAATCCACAAACCTACCATCCTCCTGTCTCAGCCTCCCAAGTACTGGGATTATTTGAAATAGGATCTCACTAGGTTGATGAGAGTCTCATAACTTGCTGAGGCTGACCTCAAAACTGCAATCCTCTTGTCTCAGCTTCCCAAATACTGAGATTTACAAGCATGTGCCACCATACGCCCCTCTACATTTTTTCATTTTTTAAAGTATACTATATGAAGCCGGGCGTGGTGGCGCACGCTTGTAATCCCAGCATTTGGAAGGCTGAGACCGGAGGATCCGGGTTCTCGGCCAGCCTCAGCTACCTAGGGAGGCACTCCGCAACTTAGTGAGACCCTGTTTCAAAATAAAGAATAAAAAATAGGGCTGGGAGTATAGCTCGGAGGTAGAATGCCCTTGAGTTCAATCCCCAGTACTGCCAAAAAAAAAAATAGGACTGGGGGTATAGATCCGAGGTAGAATGCCCTTGGGTGCCATCACTAGTGCCACCAAAAAAAAAAAAAAAACATAAACAGCAAATGTTTGTAATCCCAGTACTTGGGAGGCTGGGACAGGAGGATTGCGGGTTTAAGATTCTCGGCAACCTAGTAAGAACCTGTTTCCAGGACTTGGGAGGCTGAGGCTGGAGGATCCAAGTTTGTGGCCACCCTCAGCTACTTAGCGAGGCTTTCTGCAACTCAGTAATACCCTGTTTTAAAATAAAGAATAAAAAGTAGGACTGGGAGTGTAGGTCAGGGGTAGAATGCCTCTGGGTTCAATCCTCAGTACTGGAATAATAATAATAGTAGTAGTAGTAGCAGCAGCAGCAGCAGCCGGGTATGGTGTCACATGCCTGTAATCCCAGTACTTGGGAGGCTGATACAGGAGGATCAAAGGATGCAAGCCAGGCTGAGCCGTTTAGTGAGGCTCTCAGCAACCTGGCGTGACCCTCTTTGTTCGGACTTAGAATGTGTCTGGGTTCGAGTATGTCTGAGACATATTAGGATATACTTTGTTCTTTATATGGTTTGGGAGGAGGAGGTGTTGGAGATTGAACTCAAGCATTCTACCTCTGAGCTACATCACCCATCTCTTTTATTTTTTATTTGGAAACTAAGATTCTGAAGCTGGTTTTGAACCTCCTCCTTTCTCAAGGCATAGTCACCACACCCAGATTTTATATTGGTTTTGAGAAGTTCTCTATTAGGTTTTCTTCCATTTAGTAATTTGTTTCTTGGGTGGTGGATTTACTTTTCAGGGGGCAATATATCTACAATCCATTAGTAGCTCCAAACAATTATACTGTAGTAAATCTTGCCCTTTCCCTCTCATTCACATAAGTAAGGCATTGAAATGCTATTTTGTTCCCATCGCTTATTTTTAGGACTTTGAAGAATATCCTGAACACAGGACAAACTTTTTCTTACTACTTCAGGCTGTCAATTCTCATTGTTTCCCAGCATTCCTAGCTATTCCACCTGCACAGTTTAAACTCGTTTTGGATTCCATTATTTGGGCTTTCAAACATACTATGAGGAATGTCGCAGATACAGGTAAATACATAAAAAAGATATACTTTTCGTTCATTTAACTGCTGATCCAAAATCTTTGTACCATAAACTCTACAGTATAACCTCCTCCACGTATCTTTTCACTTTCTGAGATTTTTAGTTACTCATGGTGAGTCAAGGTCCTAAAATATTAGATGAAAAACTTTTAGATGTATATAACTCATTAGTTTTAAATTGTTTTAATCTGCCGGGCGTGGTGGCGCACGCTTGTAATCCCAGCATTCGGGAGGCTGAGACCGGAGGATCTGGGTTCGAGGCCAGCCTCAGCTACCTAGTGAGGCACCCCGCAACCTAGTGAGACTCAGTTTCAAAATAAAGAATAAAAACTAGGGCTGGGGGTATAGCTCAGAGGTAGAATGCCCCTGAGTTCAATCCCCAGTACCGCAAAAAAAAAAAAAATTGTTTTCATTTACATAGCACAATGAAAACTTGGTTTATTTCTGACAAGGTCTTGATTCATCCCTTGGTTCTCCAGCAGTGTACATGCTGTGTGTCCTACCTGTCATTAGTTATTTAGTTGCTATCTCTGTTATCCAATGAATTGACTCCATATTGTAATGATTGTGTTCAACTAACCCTTACTTTACTCTTTACTTACTGGCCCCAAAGTAAAAGAGTAAACATTATGGCACTTTTTATTACTGTTAATCTGTTGCTGTGTCTACTTTATAAATTAAACTTTTTCATAGGTGGGTGTAAGAAAAAACACAGTGTATATAGAACTCACCATTATCCCCAGTATCAACTACTAGTCCCTGCCGGGTGTGTTGGTGCACATTTATAATCCCAGTACTACCATGTCCTCACCAATGATTTTTCCTTTTTCCCCCTATGGTTTTCCTCCATAGTACTAAGGTTCAAGTAGTAAAGAAAAATAGGAATATTCTGGCAGGATATGGTTTTTATTTTTAAATAGAATTGGTAAGCCAGAGCCGGGCGTGGTGGCGCACGCTTGTAATCCCAGCATTCGGGAGGCTGAGACCGGAGGATCCGGGTTCGCGGCCAGCCTCAGCTACCTAGTGAGGCACTCCGCAACTTAGTGAGACTCGGTTTCAAAATAAAGAATAAAAAAATAGGGCTGGGGGTATAGCTCAGAGGTAGAATGCCCCTGAGTTCAATCCCCAGTACC
>PVLC010047283.1:0-11123 GCA_004027655.1 Graphiurus murinus
CAATCCTGGCTTAGTCCTGTGTGAGTTATTTTTTATTTTATTTTTAATGGTACTGAGGATAAAACCCAGGAACATTTTACCTCTGAGCTACACTCCGAGCCCTACTTTATTCTTTTATTTTGAAACAGGGTCTCACTAAATTGCAGAGGGCCTCTTAGTATTGCTGAGGCTGGCCACGAACCAAACCTGTGATCCTCCTGTCTTAGCCTCCCAAGTACTGGGATTACAAGTGTGTGCCACTATGCCCAGCTACAGTCCTGTGTAAATTCTTTCAGTTAAAATTTCACAGACACTAGAAAATTGTCCTATGAATTATAACAGGCAATTTTAAGCTTCTAATAAAATTGTATTGGATTTTAGCCTTTCTTCAGCTGAACTGGTTGACTTCAGGTCACTGGGACCAGATTTAATCCTTCCATGGTTGGAAGGGCTCAGAAAGGCACCCTCCCCAAAATATGCCTGAAGCCATTTTCTAATTCACTTAAATTCTCTGATGCCTGAAATTAGACCATTGGGAAATTTTTTACTTGGATTGAGATAACCTACTATTGAAGTGCAAGTTGAATTTGGCTCTATAGGCAGTGTATAAACTGGACCTGAATGAGGGTGACCATCAGTTTAAATCCTGGAGTCAAATTACCTAGGTTAAATTCTGGCTCTGAGCTTGGTGCAGTGGTGCCTGTCATCCCAGTACTTGGGAGGCTGAGACAGGAGTATCGCAGGTGCCAGCCT
Source organism: Graphiurus murinus (assembly GCA_004027655.1). Taxonomy (NCBI): domain Eukaryota; kingdom Metazoa; phylum Chordata; class Mammalia; order Rodentia; family Gliridae; genus Graphiurus; species Graphiurus murinus. The sequence goes on from PVLC010047283.1 coordinate 733, forward strand.
TGGCAACTTAGCAAGGCTCTCAGTAACCTAGTGAGACCCTGTTTCCAAATAAGAAATAAAATCAGGCTGGGAGTGTAGCTCGGAGGTAGAGTAAAACACACACACACACAAAATAAATAAATAAATAAATAAATAAATAAATAAATAAATAAATAAATAAATAAATAAATCGATCTAGGGGTATAGCTCAGAGCTAGAGTACCCCTGGGTTCAAACCACAGTACAAAAATAAATAAATAAATAAATAAGTAAATAAAAATAAAAGGAACTGGGTGTGGTGGCACACATCTGTAATTCCAGTACTTGGAAGGCTAAGATAGGGGGATCGTAGATTTAAGGACAGCCTCAGCAAATAGTGAGACTCTCATCAACCTAGCAAGAACCTGTTTCAAAATAAAAATAAAATAGAGCTGGGGTATAGTGCTTGGAGGTAGAATGCCCCTTATTCAATCTTCAGTACCATAAAAACAAACAAACAACAACAAAAATTCTGGCTCTGCCTAAAGTGTGAGACCATAGAGAATTAAGTCTTCCTGGATCTCAGTGCCTTTATATGTGAGAGCATTAAAATAAATATATAGTATATCTCATAGGGGCCTGATGGGCAGGGAGAGGTCAATAACCCAGCATTGTTATTGGCTTGAGACTGCCTAGGAAGAAATAACTGTTTGGGTCTCTTAAGCAGAAAAGGGAGCCATTTATCCTGAATTTCTAGGAGTTTTCGATACACTTCAGGTAGGAAGCACAGTCTGAGACCTGAAGGGCAACTTAGTGACACCCTGTTTCAAAATAAAAAATAAAACATGGCTGGGGATGTAGCTACGAGATAGAAAGCCCCTGGGTTTCATCCATTGCACCACAAGGAAAAAAAAAATAAAGTTTTCCTGCTTTTGCTTTGAATGAATGGGTTTTTATTGTTTACTTATTTTATTTACATATTTTTATTTTATTTTTACCACAAAAATAAAAATTAAGATCTATATTTTGAATATCACTACATCTTTTTTTTTTTTTTTTTTGCGGTACTGGGATTGAACTCAGGGGCATTCTACCTCCGAGCTATACTCTCATCCCTATTTTTTTATTCTTTATTTTGAAACCGAGTCTCACTAAGTTGTGGAGTGCCTCACTAGGTAGCTGAGGCTGGCCGCGAACCCAGATCCTCCGGTCTCAGCCTCCCAAATGCTGGGATCACAAGCACGCCCAACATGCCCAGCATATCACTACATCTTAATGCATAAAGAGCTTTTTTGTTTGTTTGTGTACTGAGGATTGAACTCAGAGACATTCAATCTCTGAGCTATACCCTCAGGCTATTTTTATGTTTTATTTTGAAACAGGGTCTTGCTAAGTTGCAGAGGGCCTCACTAAGTTGCTGAGGCTGGCCACGAACCTGTGATCTTCGTGTGTGTGTGTGTGTGTGTATGTGATTGGGAGGATTGAACCCAGAAGCTTTTCTGTGAGCTACACCCTACCCATTTTTTTTTTTTTTTTTTTTTTTTTTGGTGATACTGGGGATGGAACCTACGGGTATTCTATCTCCAGGCTATACCGCCAGACCAATTTTTTATATTTTATTTGGAAATAGGATATCACTAAGTTGCAGAGGGCCTCACTAAGTTGCTGAGGCTAGCTTCAAACCTTCGATCCTCCTATCTCAGCCTCCCAAATACTGGGATTACAAGTGTGCACCACCATACACAACTACTATTTTATTTTTGAAACATGGTCTCACTAAGTTGTTGAGGGCCTTGCTAAATTGCTGAGGCTGGCCTTAAACCTGTACTCCTCCTGTCTCAGCCTCTTAAGTACTGGGATGACAAGCATGTCCCACCATGGCCAAGTAAGAACTTCTTTCTTTATAGATGCAAATGTATAATATACCAATGATGTACTGTATCTCATCTAGTCAGTTTCCTCTTGTTGAACATTTATGTTGCTTCCAAACTTTGGCTGTTACAACAATGCAGCAATGAGTAAGTTTGTTCATATTTCCCTTCCAATGGGGGTAAATCTGTAGCATAAATCTATAGAAATAAAATTGTAAAGTCACAGGTATATGTATTGATAGATATTATCAGATTATCTTCCATAGAGTCTTCCCCCTCTGGCTGCCTAAGGTGGCTCTGGCAGTCTTGAGGGCTTGCTGGATCAATGAGATCTCCAAGTCCTTTGCCTTCTTTCATCTGATGCTACTTCCTAGACATGCACAAAATATAGTAGTTTCTTATTTTATTTCATTTTATTTTTAGTACTGGGGATTGAACCCCAGGGTCATTCTACCTCCAAGCTATACCACTAGCTTTATTTATTTATCCATTTATTTATTTTTGTGGGACTGGGTATTAAACCCAGAGGCATTCTACCTTTGAGCTACACCCCCAGCCCAGTTTTACTTTTTATTTGGAAACAGAGTCTCATTAGGTTGATGAGAGCCTCACTAAATTGCTGAGGCTGTTCTTGGGAGGCTGTTCTCTCCTGTCTCAGCCTCCCAAGTATTGGAATTACAGGCATGCACCACCACGCTCAGCTTATTTTTTTATTTTTATTTATTTATTTACTTACTCATTTTTTGAACTCAGAGGCATTCTAACTCCAAGCTATACCCCTAGCCCTATTTTTTATTCTTTATTTTGAAACAGGGCCTCATAAGTTGCAGAGTGCCTCACTAGGGAACTGAGCTGGCTGAGAACCCGGATCCTCCGGTCTCAGCCTCCCAAATGCTGGGATTACAAGCGTGCGCTACCACCCCGGCTCTATTTTTTTTTTTTTTTCTTTATTTTGACACAGGATCTCACTAAATTGCTGAGGCTAGCCTTGAACCTGTGATCTTCCTGTCTCAGCCTCCCAAGTACTGGAATTACAGGCATTCACCACCACTTCTGGCATTGTGGTAGTTTTTTTAACAATGCAAATTGTTGTGATATCTCAAAAATATGTATTATTAGGTAAATTGCCATGTTTATGGTAGCGAACACCTATAATCCCAGTACTTGGGGAGCTGAGATAGGAGATTGCAGGTTTGAGGCCAAGTTTAGTAACATAGTGAGACACTCAGCAACCTAGAGAGATCCTGTTTCAAAACAAAAAATAAAACATAGTGGATGGTATAGCTTTGAGACAGAATGTCCCTGGGTTCAATCCCCAGTGCCACACACACACACACAAAATTGCCGTTATTAATGCTTTCTAATTTATGATAGCCAAAAGTCAGCAACTCGAACTCCTCTTTCTTTCTCTGGCAAACTCTTTAAAACAGAAAAGTGGTATAAATGAAGACTTGGGCATCTATTTCATCTATGACACAGTCCAACCTTCTGAATCACTGCCTTGGGTTATGCCATCATCTCTTCAACATTTCTTCCAAGTGACTCCAAGGGGCCCTGCCTGCTGCTTCGCTGGGCAGATGGTGATTGGCACTAGACTGGAAACCTGGCTTTTGCCCCTTTTCTTGAGCTAACAGGGTCTCATTTAACCAAGTTACTGGCCCAATTTTTTATTTTATTTTATTTTTTTTTTGCGGTTCTGGGGATTGAACTCAGGGGCATTCTACCTTTGAGCTCCACCCCCAGCCCTATTTTTTGAAACAGGGTCTCACTAAGTTGCAGGGGGCCTCACTAAGCAGCTGAGGCTGGCCTCGAACCCAGATCCTCCAGTCTCAGCCTCCCAAATGCTGGGATTACAAGCGTGCGCCACCACGTCCTGCTTACTGGCCCAATTTTGAACGATTAATGCCCCCTAGATTTTGCAGATTTCCTCATAGGAACTGAAAACAGTTCTGTACACACTACACCCTATAGAGATGCATGGCTATGAATATAAAAGCTATGGTTTCAGAACTTCTCTGTAGATTTCAAATAGCTGAGTCATTTTTCTTTCCTGAATCGAAGGCTCCCTCTTGTGGAGATCACCCTTACATTTCCTTCCAGCCCCCATATGTCTCAAAAGAGTAATTTTTAAAATATGAACCTGTGATGGGGTGCGGCGTGTTTCCCCCCCCCAAAGAAAAAAATTCAGGTTCTTGGTAGTGTGAAGAAAAGAATTTCAACACATACCAGTCACAACATCTGGAAGGTTTTATTAAAGGGAAATTGGGATAAAGGGAAAACTGGGAGAAAAGGGAATAAGGGAAGGGGAGTAAAAAGTTCACCCAACCACCACGTCCAAGGGCATGTTCCCCCCGCAAGAGGGAGAACACGTGGATGTCCAGAGGGATATAAGAGAGGTCCTCTTTTCCAGCCCCCCTCTCTCTCTCAGATAGGTGGGTTCCTCAGATGGGGGCTGGTCACAGAAAAGTTGGATCCTCCCTTCTCAGGTGTGCTGGACTCTTCCGGAGTTTGGCGGTGCATCTCATTTGGGCCGAAACAAAGACAAGCTTCCAAGGGGGTGGAGTTGACCTAAAACTCTCCAGATTTTTTTTAAAAGGCTGTATTAAAACTATATTTTTATGAATTCTCCTGATACCTCCTTCTACCTAACATTCCACTTCTAAGCTACCTCATCAAACCCTTTCTGAGAAATCTAGTAAACACCCTTGAAAACAAAAATGATGAAAGAAATAGCAATATTTTTCACTTGTGATAAGAGTTAAGTTTGTGTCTATTTGAATGATGGTTATAGTGGAAACAGAGTAGGATGTGGTGGCTATGTGCCCTGACAACATGCATGGTGGTCATAAAGTCTGGAAATAGGTACTATTGTTTTATCATGTATTGAAATATACTATTGCTGTGGGATAACGCGGTCCCACTCGTGGGTCCTTGGCCTCCGTGATAAAAAGAATTTTAACACGTGCCAGTCAGGAACAACAGGCAGGTCTTTATTCAGGGACTCGGGGAAAACAGGTAATCGGAGATCTTCCGGACCATATGGGCAAGGGCAAGCGAGAGCACAAGGGGGCGAGTCCTTGCCTCCTTAGTCCTTATATTCAAGGGGGTTGGCCTAGAAGTCCAGAACACAGGTATAGGTGGTCGTCCAAAAGAGGGTGGGCACAGGAAAAGGTTGGATCCTCCTCTTCCTCAGGTTTCAAGATGGATCCGACCTTGGCCGTGAATCTCAGGTGTCCTTGGCCCTGACTCTCAGGTGGGGGCAGGGCTTCAGGGGATTAGGGTGTGGGACCTCCTAAGAAACTTCCAAGGGGTGGAGTTAGCTTAAAACTCTCCAGATTTTAAAAATTATATTTCTCCTTTCCTCCCAGTGTCTCCTTGCTACCTAACTTTTATTCTTCCTATTCTACCTCATCACTATCAACACATGATTAGTATGTGTTGTCTTATGTCCCCAGACAGCCTGTAAACAGAATACAATTATCCATGAGAAGACATTAGGAAGAGTATATAAAAACCATATATGGATATTAACCAAGAGTAAAAGTGTTGTTTGTGGAGACTGAACGCAGAGGCATTCTACCTCTGAGCTATACCCCCAACCCTCCCTCCCTCTCTCCCTTCCTTCCTTCCTTCCTTCCTTCCTTGTAATGGGGATTGAACCCAGGGGCATTCTACCTCTTAGCTACACCCCCAGCCCTATTTTTATTCTTTATTTTGAAACAGGGTCTCACTAAGTTGTGGAGAACCTCACTAAGTAGCTGAGGCTGGCTGGAACCCGGATCCTCCTGTCTCAGCCTCCCAAGTACTGGGATTACAAGTGTGCGCCACCACGCCTGGCTATTCTTTATTTTGAAACAGGGTCTCACTAAGTTGCAGAGGGCCTCACTAAGTAGCTGATGCTGGCCAGCTACTGCAATCCTCCTGTCTCAACCTCCCAAGTACTGGGATTACACGTGTGTGCCACCACGTTCAAATGTAAAAGGGTTTTTTAATCAAGTTAGGTGCCAAGGAAAATAAGAGATAATTACTAGATAATATTACTATTTAATATTGCTCATATAAACAGTAGCCAAAACGAGGATTTACATATTACATAAAGTACTAGAAGAAGGCAGGCACAGTGGTACACACCTATAATCCTAGTGACTAGGGTGGCAGAGGCAGAAAGACTGCAAGTTCCAGGCCAGCCTGAGTGACTTAGTTGAGACCCTCTCTTAAAATTAAAATATAAAAAGAACCTGCGATCCTCCTGTCTCAGCCTCCAAAGTACTGAGATTACAAGTGTGTGCCACCATGCCCGGCTGCACTTGATGTTTTAACAGCTGAAATGGGAAGTACCCCTGCACTGCTTAATGAAATTGTTGCTTCTGGATAAATACCTCCCCCCAAGTTAAGGAAAACCTCAACACTATGAAACACAATATCAAAGTTATTGACACCTTATGAAATCACGCTTGTTCTGGACTAAGGTGGTTATAATCTCTATTCCAATCTCTTGGGTCGCAAATCTAGTCTTGGCTCTCTAGTACCCCTTTGCCTGGTTTTGCTATTTAACATGACTGTCAGGCTTGTGTCTTCTAGGTTGGAGGTGATAAAACTACAGATGGTGCTCCAGATGGAACCACAGATGACAGCCCGGGAAAATTCTACCCCATCCCCCTCCATGTTCTGAGCCCTAAGAACCCATCTACTGGACCCTAGCTGACGTTCCCCCTCCATCGACCCTTCTCAGAAGGAAGCTGCTGGAGCTGCCATTGCCCCTGATACCAATACAATATGGGGGAGGGATGATAAAGAATAAAGGGTGGTGGGGAGCAGGAGTAAGGCTGGGCAGTAGCTCTCCCTGGCTTCTAGGTCAAGACTAATCAAGAATTCTAAAGAGGATTGAAAATGGGCCAATCACGACCCAAATTTAAGGACCAATCAGGGGCCCAGTTCTAAGGGCCAATCAGAAGAGGTGCCACTCTACATAAGCAATACAAGTGGCCCTGTCACAAATAGAGAAGTACTAGCCGGGCGTGGTGGCACACGCTTGTAATCCCAGCATTCGGGAGGCTGAGACTGGAGGATCCGGGTTCGAGGCCAGCCTCAGCTACCTAGTGAGGCACTCCCCAACTTAGTGAGACTCGGTTTCAAAATAAAGAATAAAAAATAGGGCTGAGGGTATATCTCGGAGGTAGAATGCCCCTGAGTTCAATCCCCAGTACCGCAAAAAAAAAAAAAAAAAAAAAAAAAGAAGTAGAGCAGGGGCCCAAGCTGAATGGTAGCGACCATCTCAAGGAGAGAAGCAGGGGGCAGTGTAAGCAACTTGTAGAGCTGTAGTGCAAGCAAAGAGGAGTAGCAGCAACAGGGACTTGAAAAACGATTGTGTGATTTTTTTTTTAAGTTAACATGTGAGCAAAATAAAAATACAAGCCAGGTACAGTGATGCACGCCTATTTTCCCAGTACTTGGGAGGCTAAGACCGGAAGATTGCAGGTTTAAGGCTAGTCTTAACAATTTAGCAAGACCCTATTTCAAAATAAAATTTAAAAGGGCTGGAGTTGTAGCTCAGAGGTAGAATACCCCATGTTTAATCACCAGTACAAAAAAAAAAAAAGTTGTTTAAGCTGTTTATTTCTGTTATACTGTTTATTTATTGAATTTTCCATTTTATATTTTCAGACCGAGGTTGATTTCTCTGAAGCCATGAATAAGTAGGAGTGGTGCTGTGTACAAAGGAAATGTGTTTTTCCATCCCTACCATTAGTTCCCAATTTCTTTCCCAGAAGCAACCACTGTAATGGCAGCCTGCTTCTGCCCCTGGCAGCTAACAGATAGCCTGTTTCAAAGCTGACATTTCTCTTCCTTCCCCTCTTCTTCTCCCCCTGTTAACAAATAACAAGCTATTATCAGTTTAAGGATGAAGACCTGGCACCTGTAAGTCTGAGAAAAAACAACTCAAGGACACTTAGACATAAATTGTATCCCTTCTGATGAGTACACCTTGAGCTCACTCTTGGAAGGGCCTTGATTCCTTTGTTCAAGAAAGTCCAGGGCTTGTTCTTGAATGCCTCTGTTCACTGGTTTCTCCAATTTGCTAGCAAATCAATAAATTTCTTTTTCCAAAGGCTTGTCCGAATTATTTGATTTGGCAAATTGAGGCAGATACTGGAATTGAGTAACACTGTTACCAGTTTCTTATATGACCTTCATAGATAATCTAGCTACATATGTATATCTAGCATTTATATGTGCATAAACATATTTCCTCTACTTTTTCCTTACCCAAATATCATATGCTCCACACAGTGCTCCACACCCTAGTTTTTTTTTTTTTTTTTCCCCCATTAATAATATATCTTGGAGCTGGGCATGGTGACACATTCCTGAAATCCCAGTACTTGGGAGCCTGAGACAGAAGGATCACAGGTTGGAGATCAATCTCTGCAATTTAGCAAAACTCTCAGCAACTTAGCCAGACCTTGTTTCAAAATAAATTTAAAGGGCCAGGGGTATAGCTCAGAAGAGCTTGGAAGTAGAACACCATAGGGTTCAATCCTCACTACTCACTACCGTGTGTGTGTGTGTGTGTGTGTGTGTGTGTGATGTTGGAGACCTAGAACCTACTCCAAGGACAGGTGTTGAACATCTCCTCGTGTTTATTTGCCATCTGTATATCCTCTTTGGTGAAGTGTCTATTCAAATTGTTTGCCCCTCCTTTTTGGAGTGACGGTGAATGTGAAAATATTTGTGTGTGTGTGTGTGTGTGTGTGTGTGTGTGTGTGTGGTACTGGGGACTGAACCCCGGGGGCGTTCTACCTCCGAGCTACACCTCCAGCCTATTTTATCTTTATTTTGAAACAGGATCTGGCTAAGTTGATGAGAGCCTCACTATTTGCTAAGGCTGGCCTCAAACCTTCAATCCTCTCGTCTTTGCCTCCGAAGTACGGGGGTTATAGTCATGTGTGCCGTCACGCCCAGTTTCTTTCTGATTTAGAAGCAAAGACCTTGAGATTCCTGGTGGGGGAGACCGAGAAGAGGGAGGGAGAAGAACGAACCATGTTCCTGTCTGAGACCCGGAGGGTGACCAATCGAAAGAAGAAGGTCTGACCGGAGTGAGAGCACAGCGCTGCGATTGCGGTGCTGCCAGCATGTTTGGCCAGCTTCTCTGCTCTCCCGGGTCAAGGACACCGCGGCGGGGATCACGCGGGACGATCTCGGCTCACCCGTCTGGTCTCAGAAAGGGTTAACGCTCCGCAGCCCATCCCAAGGGGAATCCGCCGAGGACCTGAAACACCGGCGGGCCAGCAGGACAGGGTCCCACGACTCCACCGAGAGGCCCCGTCTGGCCCCGGATCGCCTGCCTTCCGGCGTCGGAAAAGGAAGGACCCAGGAGCGGCGGGGGCTGCACGTGGCCTGCTGTGCCTGTCTCGCGATCCCCAGGGATCTTGTCACCAAGGCCGAGACCCGTCTCGCCTTGGACCTGGGAAGACCGAGTGGAGGCAGGGGCGACCTTGGAACAAGTCTTAGAATTCTCAGAGGATTTGTCTATAGGATCCCTGTGAGGCCAGGAAAAGAAAACTTGTTTCCGCCCGGTTTCGAACCGGGGACCTTTCGCGTGTGAGGCGAACGTGATAACCACTACACTACGGAAACCCGCTGCTGATGGGCTTCTCAAGAACACCTCTTCAAACCTATTCTGAAGCCTCTGTCCCTGTTCACAAGGAGAGTCCCTGGGAGCAGCCACCCGGAGCCTGGAAAGAGCCTGCAGGCCTGGATCAGGGCCGGCTGCTCCCAGGAGTCCTGACCACTGGCCTCACGCAGAACCCTTCAGTGCCTCCTGGGGAACCTTCCAGCACTCCCGGGCCGCAGCCTGGACTGCCCGAGGGGCAGGAGCTCCAATTCTGTCAGGCCCATTCAGACCACCCGGGCACGTGAGACCCACACGACGGCCTGGCCACCAAGGAAGCCCCCGGACATTTGAAACCATAAAGAGCTATTTAGAAATAATCTCAGGAAAGCTGAGGTGGGAACTTTTTTTTTTTTTTAATATAAGATCTTGCAGAGTATAGTGATGCACACCTGTAATCCCAGTACTTGGGAAGCTGAGACGGGAGAATGGTAGGTTTTTCGTCAGCCTCAACAATTTAGCCAGGCCTTCAGCAATTTAACGAGACACTGTTTCAAAATAAAAAATAAAATGGGGCTGGGGATGTAGCTCAGTGGTAGAATGCCCCTGGGTTCCATCCTCAGTACTCCGCACCCCCCCCCCACGCACACAATAGGACTAGAGGTGTAGCTCAGAAGTAAAATGCCCATAAAATTGAATAACTAATTAATTAATAAGAAAATTTACAGCCGGGCGTGGTGGTGCACGTTTGTAATCCCAGCATTTGGGAGGCTGAGACAGGAGGATCCGGGTTCGCGGCCAGCCTCAGCTGCTTAAAAAATAGTGCTGGGAGCCGGGCGTGGTGGCGCACGCTTGTAATCCCAGCATTCGGGAGGCTGAGACCGGAGGATCCGGGTTCGCGGCCAGCCTCAGCTACCTAGTGAGGCACTCCACAACTTAGTGAGACTCGG
>PVLC010047284.1:0-11146 GCA_004027655.1 Graphiurus murinus
CTTGAAACACATCCTGTGCATTTCCCTTATGAAACCTTTTTCATCACAGTTCCTCCCATTTGATTAGATTTGCACCTAGGAATAGAATTCTGGATCAAATGGTATTTTACCTAACATTTTTATGGCATTGCTCAATTATTTTGTAGCATCTAGTTTTATTCTCGAGAAGCCTGAGACTATCTGGATTCTTATTTATACCCTATATGACTAGGTTTCTGGAGGAATTTAATATTTTCCTTCTAATTCCCATTGTGCTAACATTTCAGCCTCTTCTGTGTCTAGTGTCTTAAAGTCCTAAGCCTCTCAATTTCATTTGCTCAGATGTGTCACTTGAGGAGGAGATGTGTGATGGAGACTGTGATCCCAGCCAAAGGGGAGAGTAGAGGTATCATAGGGGTGAGGATATCATCTGAAGCACAGCTTTGCTTGTGTAATTTCCCTGCTCGAAAGTCTGCTTTAGTCAGCTTTTTCATTACTGCAAGAAAAATACCCGGCAAGCACAACTTAAAGGAAGAAAGGTTTATTTAGGGCTCCCCATTTCTGAGGTTTTGAAGGTTTCAGAGGTCAGTCCATGGTCAGCCAGATCAAGATGTCAGGGCTTTAGGACAGGGTGGTGGAGGAAAAGTTTGCTCCACTCAGAGAGAGAGAAAATACTACAGTACCCAAGACAATATCCCCAGTAACCAACCTCCTCCATCCATGCCCTCTGAGCCTTCCTGCACTGTGGGCTAGGCTTTCAACATATGAGTTTTTTGGGGGATGTTCTAAACCCAAACCATAACAGTCTTCCTGTTTCTCTCTTGCCTGCTAAGGCAAATCCAAAACTCTTTATCTTGACATTCAATGCCCTAAAATACCCATGCTTTCTTAAGGGGTCACTAGTTTCCAGTTCTTACCTCCAGGCCAATTGATGTACTTGACATTTCCCAAACACAACATGTGTTTCTTGCATCGTAGGAGGCCCCTGGGTTCAATTCCCAGTATCACAAATTTAAAAAAAAGGAACTATGGTCTTACTAAATTGCTGAACCTAGCTTTGAATTTTTCTCAAATTTCTTCCATGGATTTATATGTTATGTGTGTGTGTGTGTGTGTGTGTGTGTGTGTGTGTGTGTGTGTGTTATTGGGGATTGAACCCAGGAGATCCTACCTCTGAGCTACATCTCCAGCACTTTTTTAAAATTTTGAAACAGGGTCATGCTAGGTTGCTCAAAGTCTCACTAAGTTTCAGAGGCTTGCCACAAACCTGTGATCCTCCTGTCTCAGCCTCCTAAGTATTGGGATTACAGGTGTGCACCACCATGTCTGGCTATTCTTATTATACCATTTAACTACTATAGTTTTGTAGTTATGTTTCAACATTAAAAGATGTGATTCCTCCAAATTTATTTTGCTTTTTTCAATAGTTTTGGCTATTCAGGTTCTCATGCTATTCCATATGAATTTGAGGATTTACTGCTATTTCTGCAAAATGGTTGTTGAAATTTTGATAGTGATTGCACTGAATTGTAGGTAAACTTGGGAGGTATTCCATCTTACCAATATTAAATCTTTTGCTCCATAAGCAGGAATGGCTTTACATTTATTTAGGCTTTCTTCATTTTTTCTTTATAATTTTCACAGTACAAAGTTTTGTTTTGTTTTTGGTAATGTGGGTATTGAACTCAGGGACATTCTACCTCCAAGCTACACTCCAGTTCACCTTTTTAATTTGGAAACAGGGTCCCACTAAATTGATGAGGCTGGCCTCGAACCTGTGATACTCCTGTCTTAGCCTCCCAAGTACTGGGATTACAGATGTGCTCCACTAGCTAGCTTTTTAAAAAAATATTAAAACAGGTCTTGCTAAGTTGCTGAGGGTCTCTCTATGTTGTTGAGGCTGGTCTTGAACCTATGATCCTCTTGTCTTAGTCTCCTAATTGCTAGGATTACAGGCATGTGCCACCACACCTGGCTTCAGAGTACAAGTTTTACACCATTTTGTTAAGTGTTTTCCTTAGAATTAATACAAAGAAATGGGCAACTGAATTGAATAGCCACTTCAAAAAAGAAGAGATACAAATGACCAATAGATACATGAAAAAATGTTCAACATCATTAGCAATCGGGGAGATGCAAATCAAAACTACACTGAAATTCCATCTAACCCCAATCAGAATGGCAATCATCAAGAAGTCAAATAACAACAAATGTTGACGAGGATGTGGGGAAATAGGAACTCTTCTGCACTGTTTGTGGGATTGCAAACAAGTTCAGTCACTATGATGGAGATCAGTGTGGAGATTCCTTAGAAAACTGGGAATGGATCCACCATAAGATCCAGCTATACCACTCCTGGGTATCTTTCCAAAGAGGTTGAAACCAGAGAACTACAGTAATATATGCATACCCCTGATCATAACAGCACAATTCACAATAGCCAAATTATGAAATCAACCCATGTATCCATCAACAGATGAATGGATCACAAAACTATGGGAAATACACACGAAGGAATTCTACTCAGCAATAAAGAAGAATAAAATAATGTAATTTGGAAGAAAATGGAAGGACCTGGAGATTAGCCAGTCACAGAATGTGAGGGGACATTATGTTTTCTCTAATATGTGCAAGCTATGGAGTAACTGGGACATCAGAGGGACTCCAGGTAACAGAGGGGAAACCTCAGTGGAGCTAGGGAATTGTTCTAAGGGAAGGGGAGGGGGAAGGCTGAGGTTCATTTTTGGAAATAATGGACTGTGTGTACATATGTGAAAATCCCAATATCAGTCTCAGTCCTCTATATGCGAAGGGGGGAGATGGGGAGGTGTAGGGGGGCACCAAGTGCTGTGTGCATGTATGTCAATGTCAACATGATTTACATTATGATGTGAGATGATAATGCACCAATAAAAGCACATAAAAAGAATTAATACAAAGAATATTTTATTCTTTGTGATGTTATAAATGGGATTGTTTTCTTAACTTTATTTTCAAATTGTTAGTGTAATATTTTGAATAAGAGGTAAAAATTATCATGATCAATCTCTAAGTTTAAAATCAAAGGTTGTTACTCTTTTTAGGTTGTTGTGTTCAGAAATTTCAGTGTTCTACAATGGACTACACAGTAATAAAACTTTTAAAAAATCCCACTAGTGTGTTTTTTTGTAACGTGGAAACAATTTACTTTACTAATGGGTTTAACGTTATCATAAAAATTCCAAGTCAAACCCATCTTATCAGAGGGAAGCTATTATGAAACTGTTTACTTTGGTTGTCCCAGAAACTTGTCTGCTAATAGTTAAAGTATTTAATATGCTTCTTGGGTGAGTGGGTGCTTCTGTAATTATAGTTCTTTCTCTAAAGGACATGGAAAATTCGTGGGTTCTGGTATTAATCTCTCCCTTTTTAATGAGATGAAAATTGGATCCAATGATATTAAAATTTTCTCAGGGACCGAGATTAGGACTATGCTGTTAATATTCTGGATGAATTCTCACCAACTCTGCATCTAGAGGTAACTCTCTCCATTTCTTCTTCATTCTGGCCTGTTATCTTCATCACAGCTAGCACACTTCTCTAAATTGTGGCTGCCTTGCTTTAAGCATAATTAAGTAATAAACAACTTTATTAAACATCTAATATAAACTGAACTCTGTGATTCACACCTGTAATCCTAATATTTCTGAGACAGAAGGATCGCAGATCTGAGGCCAGCCTCAGTAATTTAGCAAGACCCTTAGCAAGTTAGTGAGGCCATTTCAAAATAAAAAATAAAAAGTCTTGGGGGTGTAGCTCAGAAGTAGAATGCCTCTGAGTTTGATCCCCAGTACCAAATGAAAAACAAAATACCCCAAACAAACATCTAGTATAGCTGGGCACAGTTGCACACACTTGTAGTACCAGTACTTGGTAGGCTAAGACAGGAGAATTGTATGTTTGAGGCTAGCCTCAGCAATTTATGAATTTATGAAGACCCTCTGCAAGTTAGGGAAACCCTGTTTTAGAATAAAATATAAAAGAGTTGGGGGTATGCCTTGGAGGTAGAATGCCCCTGGGTTCAATCCTTAGTACCCAATTTTTAAAGAATCTAGTTTATTGGTTAAAATTCAACCAAGTGTGAGGCCCTGGGTTTGATCCCTAGTGCCACAAAATAATCAAAAGCAAAACAAAACAAATAATCAAAAAAAATCTCATGCACATAGTGCATATTAATTTATTGTATTTGAAACAGTATTTTCCTTTGAACTTAAGAAAAGTTTTCTATGCTATCCAGGGCTTTTCAAATGTTTACCCAGGTTTTGTGTCAGCTTTTTAAAAGAAACTGCATAGACTGCAGGCATTTGAGCACTTAGAAGGAGCCTTAGAAAACCTGGGCACAGGCTGTGAGCCAAGCGCTGCCTGTAGACATATTTTACTTGGCCTCTTTGGTATTGTAGAACTATTTAAATTAGTTGCCAACATCTAAAAGAGCATTTGAGTTGTTGACTCCTGAGCTAATTCATTAATACCCTCCTGAGGTTTTGAGAAAGCATTACTGCCCAAAGTTAGTCAACAGCTAATTGTCAATTTCTCAATACTCATTTGGACCCTAATGTCAAAGTAATCTTTATAAAACAAGATAAAATTGGGGACAGGCTTATACTTCTACATTTTAAAAGGATTTTCTTGCTTGAATGAAATCTCATTGATATAATTACACTTTTAAAATTTAATTAACTGACAAAGGATCTAAGGAAGCCAAACTATTTTAACCTGGATTTCCTAGTTTAGATCTGACCTCTTCTTTGTGTTTTAATGCTAGTTTTCTGTTTGGGAATTTTTGTTTTTGTTTTTAGGCACTGGGGATTGAACCCAGGGGTATTCTGTGTCTGAACCACACCCCCAGCCCAATTTTATTTTTTAATTTTGAAACAGCATCTCACTATGTTGTGGAGGGCTTTGCTGTCTTCCAACCTACCATCCTCCTCTTTTAGCCTCCCAAGTACTTGGATTACAGGTGTGCACCACCACATCCAGCTTCATTTCCTCTTTAAAGTGTCTTTCTTTCATTTCTCTTCTCTTCTTCCTGACTCCTATGATTTAGTTGTATGTCCAAGTAATAAGTTAGTACTTACTTAATCATTCATCTGTTCTATAAATATGTATTTGAAGGAAGGAAGGAAGGATGGCTGGATGTATTTGAGCACCAGGCACTGTTCTGGGCACTTGGGCACAGTGAACCAAAGGGACAAAAATCCCTTCACAGCTACATGATAAGAAAACAGATAGTTCTGTTCTGATAGTTATAAGCACTGTGAAGACTAAAAGACAGGCTAAGCCAGAGTGGTGGCATACACCTGTGATCCCAGTACTTGAGAGGCTAAGACAGGAGGATGGCAGGTTGGAAGACAGCCTCAGCAACTTAGCAAGACCTTGTCTCAAAAGAAAAAAGAAAAAAAAGATCTGGGAGCTTGGCTCAGATGTATAATGTCCTTGGGTACATTCTCAAGTTGAAAGCAGGCAGGCAGGCAGGCAAGGAAGGAAGAAAGGCAGGCTAATGTGACTGCCACGTGGGGCTGGGTGCTATCATACAAGAGTGTGAGGAAAGACTGATCCCAGAAGTACAAAGGCACTGAAGCAAAAGCCAATGCAGTCCAGTCAACAAAAGGACAGGCCAGCGTGGCTGGAGCTAGGGAGAAATCAGAGACTGGTAGAAGACAGGGTGGGGAGAAAGGCAAGGACCACACATGCAGGGTCTTGTGTAGGCCATGGCTATAGGTCTAGATTTTATTCTCTTTCAGAAACCATTGGTGGGGGGGCTTCTGTAATACTGGCCACATGCCTTTGATTTCTTCTGAGTTTCCCACCACAGACTGCACAGCCCTAGGCCAATAGAAGTGAGTGAATCAATACTTCTTAATTTCTTTACTGATTATTGGGTCAGGGATCCTGGATGCAGGCAGTCACTAGGAGGACGTGGAATAGCAGGCTTTGTTGCCAAGAGGCAACTTCCCTAGCATAAAATAATGGAGTGGCACCAACTGCAAGGTTCTTTAGCCATTGCATCTCATATAGGACCCCCCGGAGAACACAGAAGGCCTGCAACTCAGCACATGAAATGAGAAAGAGTCCTGCACTCCTAAAGGGTCGCTCTCGCCTTCTTGAGACAGCCCACATTCTCCCTTGAATGAGTATTTCCTACTTTCCTAAATAAAACTCCATGTCTCTGGGGAAAAAATGAGAACAGACAGTTGCCATTGGATGTCAGCAGCATTGTCAGTGACTTCCTCTTGAGTATACAAGACAGGAAGAAGACTCTGCAAAGAGGAGAAGTGGCGACTAGATAGGGAGCCACTGATTGTGAACAAGACTCTTTTTTGGGGCAACGGGATACTGAGGATTGAACCCAGGGGCATTTTACCTCTGAGTTATACTCACAGCCTTTATTTTTTTTTAATTTTGAAACACAGTCTCACTACATTGCTGAGGCTGACCTCAAACCTGCAATCCTTCTGTCTCAGCCTCTCAAATAGTGGAATTAAAGACCTGCATCACTCTACTCAGTCATGGGCAAGATTCTCGTCTGACTCTTAGAGGATTGTGGGTGGCAGATGCTGTGGGTGGGGTATGAGTGTGGGTGTGTGTGCACATGGGCACACTTGTGTATATTGGTCTTTGCAATCTGCTCAGACCCTGTGAATAGTCCAGCAGTTGAGGCAGAACCCTCCCAGTAGAGGTTAGAGAAGGGAGTGTAGGTCATATCTGATGATTACTAAACATTAGCTTCAATAGTAACTAAAGGGATCCTGGTGAGAACCCCTTCAGTCTTAAGCCTCTTGCAGAATTCCCACCATTCACTTACTCAAAAAAAAAGGTGCAAGGATTCTGGGCACAGTGGTGCTTGCCTGTAACCCCAGTGCTTGGGAGGCTGAGACAGGAAGATCACAGGTTTAAGGCCAGCCTCAACAAATTAGTGAGGCCCTCTCTGACTTAGTGAGAACCTGTTTCAAAATAAAAATAAAATAGGGCTAGGGGAATAGCTTGGGAATAGAACTATGAGTTAAATCCCCAGTTCCACAAAAAATAAAAAAGGGAGGCAAGAAGAAGGGAATTTTGCCAGTCTATGGTCAACCCCCCCCAAATGATTATGTTAGTTAATGACAAATAATGATTTAATATCTCAAAAATGCACATGCAATGATCAGGAACATAGATATGAAGCCGGTCTATTCAAGCGCAGTGGAGTCAGAGCACCTGGGCCTAAACACAATAGTAACCCCTTTTAATAATTTCATTTTTCTCATCTATAAATGATCCATAATAGGCCGGCCATGGTGGCGCACGCTTGTAATCCCAGTACTTGCTAGGTTGAAACCGGAGGATCTGGGTTCGGGGCCAGCCTCAGCTACTTAGTGAGGCCCTCTGCAACTTAGTGAGACCCTGTTTCAAAATAAAGAATAAAAAATAGGACTAGGGGTGTAGTTCGGAGATAGAATGCCCCTGGGTTCAATCCCCATTACCACAAATAAATAAATAAATAAATAAATAAATAAATAAATAAATAAATAAATAAAATGGGGTAATAGACTACCTCCTTCATAAAGAAAGTTACTACAAGGAGTAAATGAGCTTACATGTGTATAACACTTTAATGCCAAACACATCAAAGTTAGGTTTGTTTGTTTGGGGGTACTGGGGATTGAACCTGGGGAACTCTACCACTGAGCTGAACTTCCAGCCCTTTTTATTTTTTAGTCTAAGATAGGGTCTCACTAAGTTGCCTAGGCTGGCCTTGAACTTGTGATCCTCCTGCCTCAGCCTGTCTAGTAGCTGGGATGATAGACATATCCCACCAAGCCTGGCTTTGTTATTTATTTCTTAACTCTGGCCTTGTTTTAAAAAACACAGAATTACGGTAATTTGCATTTGTATTGCATTCACAGCAATTAACAGTGTGCTGTCTGAGCTGAGAAATTTGGGGGGGCGGTGATAGAACAGAAAAAGTGACTCAAACTGATGTAATTTCAGTCTCTGTCTTCTCCTTGAATGTTTTTTAAACAAGCTTTATACAGAAGTGCCTCTCATTTGATTTCCAAATATAGTCCTAGTCTTGACCAAAAGTGGCTCTCAATATTAAATCATCCCAGCCTAGAAAACAAGTCAAGAATACATTTCCCTCCATTTATGTTCATTTTTGCCAAAACCATTAATCAATGAATAACATAAATCATCTAACACCTCAGAATCCAACAGTTGGATCCAACAGTCAACTTTAAGCACAATTTAATCACGCGCTTTAAGGAATTGTGTATATTTGCACCATAAGCATATATAGGAGAAGTTTACATGTGACAATCTAAACTAAGAAAATAATTGCATTAGCATGCTTTAACCCCAGCAAGAAACTGGGCATGGTGGCACATGCCTTTAGTCCCAGTATTTGGGAGTCTTGAACAGGAGGATCTCAGCTTCAAGGATAGCCTCTGCAGCTTAGAGGGATCCTGATTCAAAATAAAAAATAAAATAGGGCTGGGGTACAGCTCAGTAGTAGAACACCCTGGTTTCAATCCCCAGTATCGCCAAAAAATAAAAATAAAAAATAAAAACAACCCTAACCAGAACAAACCTCCAAAGTCTAAGGAGGCTCTCCTCCAGCTCCCATAATTCTAAAAAGGAAACATTAGCCTATGAGTTCACTTTGAAAAAAAATGTTTGACACTAATCAGTAGCTTTCAGTTCTGAACTAACAGAAAAATGGTTGCATGTTATATTAAATATTCTAAATATGTATATATCTTCTGTTTTAAGTTGCTTTTTCTACAGTAACACTGCTTAAAACAGTGAACAACTGAAATACTAATGGATGGAAAGTAATGTTTAATTAACTTGTTTTTATCAGTCACCTTGTCCACTGGTATATTTAGCAACTGAACTAACAGAGAAAGCTGCTGCAGAATTAGTCAGCACATCAGCTTGTTAAATGCCAAAGAGCAGAGGTCTTTTGTCTCAGCATTGAACCAGACACTGAAAATGCATCTAATTTTAGCATTTCCAGAGGAGAAGAAAAATATGTGAAACACATAATCAGGAAAAATGTCATGCAGAGCCTAAGTACACATTTGTCAGAGGAAAAATGCAAGGAGGGTGGTCGCCTAAGAGGTCTGCCCAGAATCTTGAATTCATCATCATCACAAGTGACTTCCTTAAGATAACTTACCATTAAAAAGCCAAAGACTTCAGCTTTTTTTTTTTTTTTTGAATATCGAGTAGATGGAAGGATCTTTTTCTAGAAGCAGTTTCAGTTAGCATTTAATGATATTATCAGTGCAATCGAAGGGAAAAATTAAAGGAATAAAAGTGATAAAAGTGAAACTTTCTTTTCCAGAAGGGGGTATTCCTTCCTCTTCCTTCTTCTTCCTTCCTCCTCTTTCCTCCTCCTTCCTCCTCCTCCTCCTCCTTCACCTTCTCTTTCTCCTTCTCCTCTTTCTCTTTCTTCTTCTGGTACTGGGGATCGAGCCCAGGAGCATTTTTTACCTCTGAGCTACACCCCCAGCCCTTTTTGTTTTTCAACAGTCTTGCTGGGTTGCCTAGGCCAGCCTGAAACCTATGATCCTCCTGAAACACAGTCTTACTAAGTTGCTAAGGGTCTCACTAGTTTGCTGAGGCTGTTCTCCAACTTATGATCCTCTTGTCTCAGCCTCCCAAGTACTGGTATTACAAGTATGCACTGCCACACTTGATGAGATTTTTTTTTTAAGATTTTTTTGAGAGTGTATAGCCAGATGGAAATAAGTGGAGGGGAGGAGGAAGTGGGCAAGATGGGCAGCCCTTCAAGGCTATTAGGATATCCTGGCCATCCAAATCTATTTGAAAGGTTTTATTATATTATAAAGGTGAATTTCATATTCCTAATAAACCAAGCATAGAGAAAAAGAAGTTTGAGATTTGATCAGCTGTAACAATTTCTTCAATTTATTTCAGTATCCCAAGAACCTAGAACAGTGTTTGGCACAGAGTACGTGTCAATAAATATTTACTGCATAAGGGCTAGTGGTGTGGGTCAGCAGTAGAGTACTTGCCTGGTAATTATGACAGCCTGGATTGAATCCCCACCATTAAAAACAATTATTGAAGAAATGAATGGCTTCAAGTCAAGATGCTAAAGTGAGCTAGGTGTGGTGGTGCATGCCTGTAATTACAGTATGTTAAAGGCTGAGACTGGAGGATCACAAGTTCCAGGCAAACTTGGGCAACTTAATGAGATGCTGTTTCAAAATAAAAATGGCTAGGGATGTAGCTTATTGGTAGAGCACCCCAGGGTTTAATCCCCAGTTACACACACACACACACACACACACACACACACACACACACACACACACGGTAAAATGAGCACATGCCTAATTCTCCCTACATTATTTCAAACATCTAACAATGAACTATAAGATCTTCAAGATATACTTAAGCCAGGCATGGTAGCACACACTTGTAATCCCAGTATTTGGGAAACTGAGACAAGAGGATTGCAGATTTGAACCCAGCTTCAGCAACTCAGTGAGACCCTGTTTCCAAATAAAAATAAAAAGGCCTGGAAATGTAACTCGGAGGTAGAATGCTCCTGGGTTCAATCTTAAGTAGTCAATAAATAAAAATAAAATCTACTTAAAAATACATAACTATTATATATGAATTGCAGACTAAAACAGAGAAAGTGCAGCAGTAAGTCAGGAGTAGTCAGGACTAAGGCTGCAAATTCATGGGAAAGTGAGGCCAAACTTGCCCAGGATGTGCTAGGGTGCGATGTTACCTTAACCAGTTTGCGCTTGGAGCAAGGCTCAGCCTGCTAAATAAGGGACATGTGACATTTCTCGCTTTACATTATTTTATTCTGGAAATTTGGGCTTTGCTTCCACATTAAAAAAGGTTTTTTTAAGAGGCTCAGGATGCTGTCATCGAGCCGGGCGTGGTGGCGCACGCTTGTAATCCCAGCATTCGGGAGGCTAAGACCGGAGGATCCGGGTTCGTGGCCAGTCTCAGCTACCTAGTGAGGCACTCCGCAACTTAGTGAGACCCGGTTTCAAAATAAAGGATAAAAAATAGGGCTGGGGGTATAGCTCGGAGGTAGAGTGCCCTTGAGTTCAATCCCCAGTACCGCAAAAAAAAAAAAAAAAAAAAAAAAAAAAAA